>JAJPUD010004846.1:98789-122750 GCA_023553655.1 Myrmecobius fasciatus
TTAGCAAAGAGATTACAGAAAATCATTCCCAGAATAATACACCATGACCAAGTAGGATTTATACCAGGAATGCAGGGATGGTTCAATATTAGGAAAACTATTAACATAATTGACTATATTAATAACCAAATTAACAAAAACCATAAGATAATCTCAATAGATGCAGAAAAAGCATTTGATAAAATCCAACATCCATTCCTATTGAAAACATTAGAGAGTATAGGAATTAATGGACTTTTCCTTAAAATAGTCGGTAGCATCTATTTAAAACCATCAGCTAGCATCATATGTAATGGTGATAAACTGGAACCATTCCCAATAAGATCAGGGGTGAAACAAAATTGCCCACTATCACAATTACTATTCAATATTGTATTAGAAATGCTAGCCTTGGCAATGACAAGAAAAAGAGATTAAAGGAATTAGAGTAGGTCATGAGGAAACCAAATTATCACTCTTTGCAGATGATATGATGGTCTACTTAGAGAACCCTAGAGAATCAACTAAAAAACTATTAGAATTAATTCACAACTTTAGCAAAGTTGCAGGATACAAAATAAATCCACATAAATCATCAGCATTTTTATACATCACTAACAAAATGCAACAGCAAGAGATACAAAGAGAAATTTCATTCAAAATAACTATCGATAGTATAAAATATTTGGGGATATATCTGCCAAGGGAAAGTCAGGATCCATATGAGCAAAACTACAAAACACTCTCCACACAAATAAAGTCAGATCTAAACAATTGGAAAAACATTAAGTGCTCTTGGACAGGTCGAGCGAATATAATAAAGATGGCAATACTACCTAAACTAATCTATCTATTTAGTGCTATACCAATCAAACTCCCAAGAGATTATTTAACTGACCTAGAAAAAAATAACAACAGAATTCATCTGGAAAAACAAAAGGTCAAGAATTTCAAGGGAATTAATGAAAAAAAAATGCAAATGAGGGTGGCCTAGCTGCACCAGATCTAAAAGTATATTATAAAGCAGTGGTCAGAAAAACCATTTGGCACTGGATAAGAAATAGAGTAGTGGATCAGTGGAATAGGTTAGGTTCACAGGGCAAAATACTCAATGACAATAGTAATCTAGTATTTGATAAACCCAAAGACCCCAGTTTTTGGGATAAAAACTCACTATTTGGCAAAAACTGCTGGGATAATTGGAAACTAGTATGGAAGAAATTAGGCATTGACCCACACCTAACACCGTATACCAAGATATGGTCAAAATGGATTCATGCTCTAGGCATAAGGAATGATATTATAAACAAATTAGAACAATGTAGGATGGTTTACCTCTCAGACCTGTGCAGGGGGAAGGAATTTGTGACCAAAGAAGAACTAGAGGTCATCATTAATCACAAAATATATAAGTTGATACAGCCATTCTGGAGAACAATTTGGAGCTACGCTCAAAAAGTTATCAAACTGTGCATACCCTTTGACCCAGCAGCATTTCTATTGGGCTTATATCCCAAAGAAATCATAAAGGAAGGAAAAGGCCCCACATGTGCAAGAATGTTTGTGGCAGCCCTTTTTGTAGTGGCTAGAAACTGGAAATTGAATAGATGCCCTTCAATTGGAGAATGGCTGAATAAATTATGGTATATGAACATTATGGAATATTATTGTTCTGTAAGAAATGACCAGCAAGATGATTTCAGAGAGGCCTGGAGAGACTTACATGAACTGATGCTGAGTGAAATGAGCAGAACCAGGAGATCATTATACACGGCAACAACAGTACTATATGACAACTAACTCTGATGGACATGGCTCTCTTCAACAATGATATGTTTCAAACCACCTCCAATTGTTCACTGAAGAAAGCCATATACACCCAGAGAGAGGGATGCGAAATGTGGACCACAACATAACATTCTCATACTCCTTGATTGATGTTTGCTTACATTGTGTTTCCTTTATCTGATATATCGTTTGTGTAGATAAGATTTTTCTTGCACAACAATGATAAGTTTGGAAATATGTATACATATATTCGATTTGCCAATATTTTAACATAATTAACATGTAGTGGATATCCTGCCATCTAGGGAAGGGGTGGGGAAGTTGGGGGGAAAAATTTGTAACGGAAAGCTATGTAAGGGTTATTGTTGAAGAATTACCCACACATATGTTATGCAAATAAATTAAATTTAAAAAAATAAAATAAAATAAAATAAAAAAAAACAAAATAGATAAGTTTGACTATATCAAGTTAAAAAGTTTTTGTACAAACAAAATGAATGCAGACAAGATTAGAAGGGTAGCAGTAAATTGGGGAAATATTTTTACATCCAAAGGTTCTGATAAAGGCCTCTTTTCTAAAATATATAGAGAATTGACTCAAATATATAAGAATTCAAGCCATTCTCCAATGGATAAATGGTCAAAAGATATGGACAGACAATTTTCAAACGAAGAAATTGAAACTATTTCTGGTCACATGAAAAGGTGCTCCAAGTCACAATTGATCAGAGAAATGCAAATTAAGACAACTCTGAGATACCACTACACACCTGTCAGATTGGCTAAAATGACAGGAAATGATAATGATAACTGTTGGAGGGGATGTGGGAAAACTGGGACACTGATACATTGTTGGTGGAACTGTGAACGGATCCAACCATTCTGGAGAGCAATTTGGAACTATGCTCAAAAAGTTATCAAACTGTGCATACCCTTTGACCCAGCAGTGTTTCTACTGGGCCTATAGCCCAAAGAGATTTTAAAGGAGGGAAAGGGACCCACATGTGCAAAAATGTTTGTGGCAGCCCTTTTTGTAGTGGCAAGAAACTGGAAATTGAATGGATGCCCATCAGTTGGAGAATGGCTGAATAAATTATGGTATATGAATGTTATGGAATATTATTGTTCTGTAAGAAATGACCAACGGGAGGATTTCAGAGAGGATTGGAGAGACTTGCATGAACTGATGCTGAGTGAAATCAGCAGAACCAGGAGAACATTATACACAGCAACAAGACTATACGGTGATCAATTTTGATGGACATGGTTCTCTTCAACAATTATGTGATTTAAACCAGTTCCTATTGTTCAGTGATGAAGATAGTCATATACATCCAGAGAGAGGCCTGTGGGAACTGAGTGCGAACCGTAACACAGCATTTTAACGCTTTCTGTGAATATTTCCATGCATTTTGTTTTCCTTCTTAGGTTGTTTTTTTCTTCTTCTCTTTCTAGATCTGATGTTTCTTGTGCAGTAAGATAACTGTATAGATATGTATACATGTATTGTATTTGTCATATAATTCATCCTATTTAGCATGTATTAGATTACCTGTCATCTAGGGGTGGGGGTGGGGGTAAGGAGGGGAAAAGCTTGGGGAAAAAAAAAGTTTTTGCAAAGGTTAATGTTGAAAAATCACTCATATGTTTTGTAAATAAAAAGCTTTGTATAAAACAATTAAAAAAAACTCCATGTGGTACTGCAACATGCATTTATTCTTTTGCAGTACATTTTAGAAAACATCACCTATGTTTTACCTTTAGTTTCTGTGGGAATTTGTTCAATTCTACATATTTTTTCCTTTTGTATTTAAAAGACTTTTCTGACCAGGATAAAGACAATTGAAATCTCTGCTTAGTGAGTGCTCTTTTAGTGTCTATATTTTATTACAGTTAAATTTGCCTTTATTAACTTAGCTAAGTATTTGTAACAACTAAGTTTTTATATTGGTATGTTGCCAATAGTATTTTTTATCGCAATATGGTTTCTATTTCTATCTCTTTTGTAATATGACTGATTGTTTTTACATTGATACTATTACTGCAACTCTTGCCTTTTGGGATTTACCTGTTCGATAAAAAAGAATGCTAGCCTCTTGTTTTTATTCTATTTATGCTTTTGCTTTTGTTGTTGTTGTTGTGCATCTTATAAGATACAGATTGTAGGCATATTTTTTGTATCTTGTCTGACACTTTCATTTTTGGGATTGTTTGATCCATTCACATTTGAAACTATGAGAGTTAGTTTTATATTTTTCTCCAGTTGTTCTAATATTGCCTTTTCTCCCACATTAGGATGTCTTTTCTTTTCCTCTGTAGCCATGGTCCTTTATCTCTTCAAATGTTTTAGTTGAGTGTATTTTGACAATCTTGTTTTCCTTAGTTGTCTTCTTCTCAGATTTTCCTGTCTTTTCCTCCCACTTTCCCATTTGTTGATATTCCTTAGTTTCAGAATGTTAATTTAGCAGTTCTCTTTTCTTTATTATTTTCATCTAGCTGTTTATTTTTTCCTCCTTTTTTCCTTCTCAGTTCCGTAGTCAAGCAAAATTCTCATTCTTCTCAGCCCTTTAAGTTTCTTTTGTTAGCTTAATTTTTTAAAAATTCTGTTGTTTTAAAAAAACACTTCTTTCCGTCATTTTTTTCATTACTGAATTTTCCTGTATATTGTATTTTTTTCTTTGTTTTTTTCATGGCCATATTTAATCTTTTTTTTGGCTTTATATTATGAATGAAATTAAAACTTTTGACAACTATTTTTAGTTTTTTCTACTAAACAATTTCTATGTTGTTACCTTAAAGATTTTTTTCCCCTGTATTATGCTTCACTACTAAAAATGCCAGTTCATGCAGGTAATAGGAATATTGTTCCCTGGAGGGAATTTTTGTAAGTCCATTATTGTGGTTCATGCTTAACTTTCGCCTTCCTTATGGCCACCTTTTCCTCATTTGCCATGAAATCTCAGTGGCTTCATGTTTTTCCACTACCCTTGCTTCCAGTTGTCCCATAGTACTTTGATTTCTTCTCTTCTGAGGCAAGTGAATGCTTCTGCAAGCACTACAATCTCTTCAGATTAGCATCCCTTGCAGGACCCCTTTCTCCTTTCATGGAATCTCTTCCCTTCCCTCATGCAAACAGTCATCTATGATATACATACCACTATTGAAATTAGAGTTTCTCCTTTCTTTTCTTCTTTTTATCCTCTCTCCTTACCTATTTTCTGATAAGGTCAACTGTTCTGGAGAAAATACGAGAGCCATTTTTTCTTTAGTCTCACTTTTTTTAGGGCACATCTTGTAGTTTTTTCTATCCTCATTTTCCCCTTTTCTCTTCCATGTATCTTCCTATTCAATAATTCAATACTACAATAATTGATTCAGTTTTAGGTAGGGTGGTGTAATGCTTAATCCATAATATTTATGACCTGTTTTTCCACCATCCTGTGTATTTAATTTCTATTTTCATGCTTTTTGTTCATTCTTATGTGTTTTTAGAAACAAATGTCTTAAGGTGACTGTTTTGTTTTTGTTGTTGATATCCTTAGTTCTTTGATTTGTTTAGCATTCTTATATTTCTATTATCTGAGATGTTTGAAAAGCAAATAATTTGTTCAAATCTGCTTTTTTTTCTTGGAATATTTTGAATATCTCTTTTAAAATTAAAATACAACTTTTTCAATTAATGGATTTTGAATTATGTATTATACACCACTAGAGTACTTCTTGAAGTCTTTTGTTTTTTGGATTCTTTCTTTTTTTAATAAGCTTTTTATTTTCAAAACATATGCATGGATAATTTGACAACATTGACCCTTGCATAGTCTTATGTTTCAGATTTTGTCCTCCTCCCCACTTTCTTCTCTAGATGGCAAGCAATCCAATATATGTTAAACATGTTAAAATATATGTTAAATCCAATACATATAAACATTTATACAATTCTCCTGCTCCACAAGAAAAATTGGATAAAAAAAGAAAGTAAATCAGTAAGAAAACAAAATGCAAGTGAACAACAACAAAAAGAGTGAGAATGTTATGTTGTGATCCACATTCACTTCCCACAGTCCTCTCTTTGGATGTAGATGGCTCTCTTCATCACAAGATCATTGGAACTGACATCATTCATCTCATTGTTGGAAAGAGTCATGTTCATCTAGTTGAACATTGTATAATAATGATGTTGCCATGTACAATGATCTCCTGGTTCTGCTCACTTGATTTAGTATCAGTTTGGATTATTTCTTTACCTGACACAGTTTTTATTAGATGTGCCACAATCTTGTATCATTTTATTTTTCCTTTATATTTGAAAGAATTTTTCCTGCTTACTTACACAAGTTATTCTTTATCAGTAGAACGTTAAATTTAGTCAAGATGTATTTTGGAGTTTGTAGAATAGAGTTTTTTTTTGATGAATATGTTTTCTGATTAATTAGAGAAATGCAAATTAATACAGTTCTGAGGTATCACTTCAAATCTCTGGGATTGATTAAGATGACAGGAAAAGATAATCATAAATGTTGGAGGGGATGAGGGAAACTGGGACACTAATACATTGTTGGTGGAGATGTGAAATTCTTGTTGTTTTTGTGATCAGGAATTCAACAGCCCATTTCTTTTTTTTTTTCCTCAATAACTTTATTTTTTTGAAATATGTATAAATATTGTTTTCAACATTCATTTTTGTAAGATTGTGCATTTCAAATTTTTTCTCCCTCCTCTTCACACCACTCTCCCTCCCCAAATCAGCAAGCAATTTGATATAGGTTAAACATGTATAATCCTTTTAAACATATTTTTGTATTTGTCATGTTGTGTAAGAAAAATCAGACCAAAAACTAGAAGAAAGGAAAAACCAACCAAACAAATTATGCTTCAATCCACATTCAGTCTCCATAATTCTCTCTCTTTATGTGGATGTCATTTTCCATCCCACTCCTATTGAAATTGTCCTGGATCACTGCATTGTTGAGAAAACCTAAATCTATCATAGTTGATCATCACACAATTTTGCTTTTGCTGTGTACAATATTTTCCTGGTTCTGTTCACTTCAATCAGCATCAAGTCATGTTAAGTCTTTCCAGGCTTTCTTAAAATCAGCCTGTTCATCATTTCTTGTAGAATAATAAATATTCCATTCCATTCATATACCATAACTTATTTAGCCATTCCCAAATTTATGGGCATCCAAAGAATATCTTGTTCTTTACTACAGCATAGAGGATGCTACAAACATTTTTCACATGTTGGTCCTTTCCCCTTTTTTATAATCTCTTTGGGATACAGACCCAGTAGTGACACAACAGAATAAAAAGGTTTGCATAGTTTGACAGCCCTTTGGGCATAGTTCCAAATTGCTCTCCAGAATGGTTGGATCAGTTCACAACTCCATCAATAAGGCATCTTAATTTACATTTCTCTAAACAGTGATTTAGAGCATTTTTTCATATGGCCAGAAATATCTTTAATTTCTTCTTTTGAAATTGTTCACATCCTTTGACCATTTATCAATTGGTGAATGACTTATATTCTTATAAATTTGACTTGCTTCTCTTTATATTTTAGAAATGAAACCCTTAATAAAAACACTACTTGTAAATTTTTTTCTCTAGCTTTCTGCTTTCCTAATATTGGCTGCATGGGTTTTGTTTGTGCAACCCCTTTCTAATTTAATATAATCAAAATTGTCCATTTTGCATTTTATAATGTTCTCTAGTTCTTCTTTGGTCATAAATTCCTTTCTTCTCCACAGATCTGAGATGTAGACTATCCCTTGATATCCTAATTTATCGATACTATCACCCTTTATGTCTACATCATGAATCCAATTTCACCTTATTTTTGTATTAGGTATGAGATGTTAGTCAGTGTCTAATTTCTGCCATAATATTTTCCAATTTTCCCAACAATTATTTTTCAAATACTGAATTCTCATCCAGGAAACTAAAGTTTTGAGGTTTATCAAACAAAAGATTATTATAGACATTGACTCTTGTATTTGGTGAATCTAACCTCATCCATTGATTCAATCCTATATCAAATGATTTTGATGACTGTCAGCTTATAATATAGTTTTACATCTGGTATGATATGGTATTTCCTTTCTTTACCTTTTATCCCCCATTAATTCTCTTAATATTTTTGATTTTTGTTCTTCCAAATAAATTTTGTTATTATTTTTTTCTAGCTCTATAAAGTAATTTTTGGCAGTTCAATTGGTATGACGTTGAATAAGAAGATTCATTTAAGTAGAATTGTTATTTTTATTGTATTAGCTGTCATTTTTATTATATTATCTCATCCATTGATATTTTTCTAGTTGTTTAGATCTAACTTTATTTGAGTGAAAAGCATTTTGTAATTGCAACAGTCCCTCTCTTTAATACCAAAATTGATCCATTGTTTTATAACTCTATATCATAGAATGCTATGATTTCAAAAGAATTAGGACAGGTTATGTCATTACCCAATTGATGAGCATCCATAGGGGAATGAAAAGATGTTTAGAGAACACAAACAGGTTGCAGCATTTTACTAATGAAAAATTATGAATGTTTCCCAGAGAAATATTTACAAAGACAGGGACTATGTCTTGTGTTAACTTTAACATCTAGTATGCTGCCTATCCATAGTAAATATTTGTTTGAATGAATGAATGAAGAGTGCATAAAGATGTAAGATAATGTAATACATGACATTTATATAACACTTTCAGGTTTTTCAAAGCACTCTACTTATAATATAATATAAACATATAAATAATAAATATATATATATTATAAATATATACATATTTACAATGTGCGTGTCTATGTATTTATCCATAAAGCAACAATTTACATTATAATGCATTATGCATACATATATACAATTTAGATTATCTGTAAGATATTATACATTCACACACACATGAGTTGCTTTATGGATAATCTAAATTGCTTTGCAAATTTGAAACTACTATATAAATGGTATCTGTTACAATCATGATCCTCCATCTTCACATTTTTATTCATCCACTAAATAAGCACTTAAGCAGAATTGAAGGAATTGTGATCTATATAAGTGGAGGAATTATTACTGATAAAAATCACTGATTTTTCAAACATCAGGGAATAGGTTCTGTATGCACAATATAAGCACATTTATTTATAGGTACATAATGTACACTTAATATATATCACTTAATAGTGAAAATGAATAGATTTTCCAAGAATTTTATCCAACTCAAAGTATATCACAATATACAAGGTTTTCTCAGGGAAATGAATTGGAAAAGAGAGAAAAGATATATATAATGGGATGGTTCCATCACTCAAAGAATTTTTAAGGATAGGGAAAACATGAACATGTTGAGAGGGAGTCAGTAGAAAGGAAGAAATTGAAAATTAATGAAAGTAGTGATGACAATGGGTACAATCTATTGGAGAAAGCAAAAGGGGATGCACTCACAGGTGCATTTTGAGAATTTTGCCTTGGCAAGAAGAAGGACCATATAATCAAACACAGAAAAAAAGAAAGGATACTTAGGGAAAATGTTTGAGTGTTATGAAATAAGCAGGCAGTGAATGGCCTCAATATATTTGGTGAAGTCTACTCAAAGTATAGTCTTCAGCTGAAAGGATCACCCTTAAAGAGGGAATGAAAAATTTGAAAGAACTGATGTGGTGAGTGGTCAAGTGAATCGATTAGGGAGATATAAAAAGTTGCCCTATTGAAGTAAAGATCATTTGAAGTTACGTATTTATAATGGACCTAGTAAGTATCGTTTCATAATTTTCTCTGGTTCCTTTTAGTATCTTGTGAAGAGGAATGAAGATGGATATTAAGAGTAATTCTAATTTGGTAAATATGCTAACTATTGAGCCTAGGCAGAGCATAAGTGGTTCAAAAGAGGTCTGCTGAGAAAATTAGATATTTAAGCTGTTCAAAGTCCAATTACATGGAATTTGTGATGCTGTGTACTGCATGACCTGCCTCATAATAGATAGTCACAGTCTGATGTGTTAGTGGGAGAAGTACTGTTACGAGTCAGACAATAGAATTTTGAAGTTGAAGAAGTGGGATGGGAGACTAAATCTGATTAAGGTTTAATCTCTAAAGCTCTGGAGAAAGCATAGAATAGATTCTTTCAGGCAGTGGTTTAAAGTCAGGACATTGAGGAGGCTCCATATCTTTTATTCCACTTAAACTAGTTGACTCTTACAAACACTGATAGTCCTAGCCATGAGAAGTAGTACTGATTAGCTTATTTGGAAAACATAGAGTGCTTATGTTGTATAATGTTGCCAATTGATTCTTGGGATATCATGCCAAGTTTTGAGATGACTCTGGTCTTTATCAAAAGGAAAAATCCTATCCCATCATAGTTCATAATTTTGGGCCCTTAAAACAAAACCCACAAAAGATGTTTGTATTAGAATGAGTGAATTTGGAGATCATTCAAAGGGTAATGGAGAAATAAATTACAAACCTGCAATACATTTAGAAATTGCTCAGAAGTTGTGTCAAGAAAATCATCATAAAAATGTTTACTCAAAGAAGCAAATGAGCCAGTCACAGATGAGAATGAGGGATAAAATGATGGACAGACCACATGCTTCATAAATACATGCCAAGTGAGCTAAAAGGAAGACTCCAACTCATTCTCTGTTGTAGATTTATTAGAGTATCTGGATGAAAGTCACATATAGCATGCTAGGGACAGTAAGGATCTGATCTGTATCCATGGAAATATCTACATCAATGTATCCTCATTGAGGAGACCACAAATTCATTGAAGTATCAAAGAAAGGGTTGAAGGGTTCTTTACTTCCTGCAGTTCAGTATCAATATCAGTTGCTATTTAAATTCAACAAAGTTGGATTTTGTGTTGTCTCTAAGTGTGCACACATTTCATGTGCCAATGGTAAGCAGAATCAACTTTTCAGATGTTTTTGTACATTTTTTGATGTCTCCACCAGGTTGAGATCCTTGTTTGCCATGGTATCATGCCAGATTTAAATAAACAGACAATTTTTGGGTACCTTTTCTAGCCCCTTTCTCACACATGGAGTGAGCAGTTCAATCCTTAAAAGGCTGCTCAGACACCCTAGGAGGCTGTTGAATCATTTGCTGCTTCCAGTGAGAAGTCAAACCTATGGCCTGGGCAACCTGTGTGCAGGGTTGTGATTATGGCTCCCAGTGTTAAGCACCTGCTGCTTCATCACTCACCCATCATCACAGGTCTTTGAGGATAGAAATAGTTAAATGATATGGTTTTGATTCATGTGTAAATTGGACTTGTGAAGCAGAGTTGCACAAAGTCACCAGCCTCACTCTTCTAGAGCCAATACTGCCCAGTTTCAAAACAGAATCAAGATGACTGGTGATAACTCAAAATAACTGGATGACCTCGGTGTCTTTGATGTCTAACCAAGTTTTAAGTATTCCACAACACCTGCTTGACCTCTCTTCATGGCTATTGGAATAAATTGTTTTCATCTGGCTATTCCACCAGGAGAAGTCTTTGCATGCTTGAAGTAGACACCTCTCCCAACTCACCATAGGATGTGAGATTCCCTTGGTTACCCTGAACCTGGTTTAGCCCATTTGCCTAAAGGGTATACTGGTGTGTGGCCACTGTGCATGTTACAGCTTCTTGGAACCACAGGTGAGTTAGTGGACAGCAAAGGTAGAAAACAGCCTTATAAAGGGCTTGGTAGTCCTCACACCAGATATAAATAGCTATCATGTGCAAGTTGCTTTATGGAGTGCACTATGGTTACAGATACAAATGGTCCCCAAAGAATTTACATTCTACAGGGAAATATGTGAGGTACACAAAGATGTAAATACTATGGTGATGAGGTCTTTAGAAAAGCACAAAAATTATATCTTTTCTCTATCAAGTCTTTATAAATGAAACATTATTTTCCAATTGCATAGATGCTTTCAAAAATCTGAATTATGTAGTTATGTTTGGTATTTGGATTTTTCTTACATCACAAATTGATTTTACAGTAATGCAAAATTATATGCTGTTAAATCTTACACAATCTGGTTATCTAAAATGATCATATGTATTTGGAATTCAATGAATACTAATGACTCTTATTTGGTACTGGATCAACTTTTTTTTTTTTTAATGGATTGATCACATTCTGAGCTCTGTCTGATCCTTGGGGGTAAATTTTCAGTGCTGTGCATGGGGATTTATCTGTGTGATTCCCATTAGTGTGAATAGGAATTTTGAAACTAAATCCATGAGCTGAGCATTTGCTCTTTAATGTTATTTTAATATTTAATGGTTATTGCAGGGCTGTCAAGCTGGGACAGTTTGAATGAGAGAGATTTTAAGAACTTATGAGTGAAATTTTAAACATCTCGTTGGAACATATTGCAATTTCCTCCATCATATGGGAGAGATGCTTTGGGGGAAAAGCCCTTCTAAAACTAATAAAAGGAGAAATTTTCTTTCAGCAAAAGAAGTGTGGCAAACTCACGACCCCAACATCTTTTTGAAAAATTAGAATGATCCAAAGAACACATGAAAATATTCTAATAAGATGAAACTTTCATGAGTACAGTTTTCAGATAGACTTAGAATTCAGATGAATTCTTTTGTTAAGTATATCAATCTGTCCTCATTTATTGTAAAATAAGTTGGTTTTGGATTTTTTTGTAATTATTTTAGTTAACTTGGCTAGTTCTTGCTAGTGGAGCTCAGTTCTGGTAGACCAACTTTCTAGTAATATCCTTCTGTCCCCAAAGTAGAAATTGCTAGAAAGTCCAAGTTGTACATATTTAGAAAGAGCTGTCAATCTAACTTTTAAGTCTAAGCATTTCGTGGAATTGCTTTGATCTATTTGAGTGTATCTGAAGTTATAGGTTCTAACTAGCCTAGGATTCATTCAGAGTCAACTATATTTTAGTAGTTGGAAAGACAGTTGCAAAAATATGGTAAAATATTCAATAAATTGATAATGGATGAATTTTGTTTTTCAGCTATCTCTATCAAGATATCATGTCCAGGTCTTCATGACCTTATTTCAAGTTTTCTTGAGAAAGATACTGGAATGGTTTGTCATTTCCTTTAACAACTCATTTTATAAGTGAGGAACTGAGGCAAACAGTGTTAAGTGACTTGTCCAGAGTGACTCACACAGCTTGTGTCTTCGGCTGAATTTGAGTTCAGATCTTTCTGCCTCTGGTCCTACACTCCAACACTGTGCTACCTAGTTGTTTCTAGGAATGAATGGATATATAACTTTATCAAAAGACCAAAAAATTTAAAGTTGGGAAATTAAGGATTGGTTGTGTTGTTCTGGACAAAAGTATAGAGAACAAAGAAAGAATTGAAACTCAAAATAAAAGTTTGTGATGAAATTTTAAGTATTCAGTTTGAGATTTGATTTGAGAGTGATTAATATTCATGAGTGGAGGTAAGCTTGATGTGAATAATCATGGTCCATGGAGTCATTAACATATCATTAATCAATAGTTTATATCACCCCAGTGAACATTGTATTCTCAGTCATCTAGGTCTAAGTGTATAGGGTATTTTTTTTTGAGAAAGTACACATGAATTTTCTGTAGATTTTTGTGTTGCTGAATCAGTTTGTCTTGATGAAACTCTCTAGTCTTTGGTCTTCATTGCCTTGTGTAAGAAATTCAACAGGTTTTTCTTATACTCTGTATTTATGTGGTTTTCAGGAAGAAAGCAGAAGACTCTTTTTTTTCATTTTTCTTTAAAATGTCTATCCACATTATTTCTTCCTCCACTCCCAAAGGATGTATTCTTTTTGCAACATACAATCCCAAAATAATCTCAGTATCAGGCATAAGGGTTGCCAGTTTTCCACAGTGGAGTGCTTTATGAGGGAGAAAAGTATTTCAGTCTCTCTCCTATTAATTTCTATCAAAAGTCTGGTTTACTCTCATACTTCTCAGTGGAATAGTTTCTGTTTGATTTCAATTAAAAATGAAATGTCAGCATTTCAGGATGTATTGTGCTGTTTTAATGGTGCACACAATTCCAACTCATTAGGGAAAAGGCAGCATGTTTGGAAGAAACCCAGTTGGGATGGAAAAGTAGATTTCTGTTTCACATTTTCATTAGAAATATGAACCAGAATGTATTCTGTCAAGGCCTCTACTTAGAGAAGGAATCTGTGGCAAGAAGTCTCCCTATTTCCACATCATTCAATACCTCCAATTTATTTGGGGTTACCTCTATTAGATCATATTTTCCTTGTTCCCAGGCTAAATTTATCTAGTAACATTCTTGCCATGATTGCATGTCTGTGAGTAGTGTGTACTGCTGAAAAGGGTGCCTGAAGAATGGTGAAGTGCATATGGTGGGTAAAAGTTAATTCCATTAAAGGTGCTATTTTATGTGGGGTTTGAGTTTCAAGAGAGAATTTCCATGCTTTCCATTTCTGGCGGCTTTGACTTGTCATATAAAAATCCAAACTTATGTGAAACTTCAGGCAAGCTAACATCACTGAATTTCTCTCCTCAAGAAATCAGGCATATGTAGGTAGTTATAGAAATACATAGGTAGTGATGACAGCTTGACTAGCCGTGTAAAATGTACAATAAAGCGATCACTTCTAAAAATTTCAACAAGAGATCTTTAATATTTCCTGAAATACCAACATCTGGAAAAATGGAATAGTGTTCCACTTAAAAGATGAGAAATATACTTTTTCAATTTGGAGTTGGCAAGAGTAAAATTATAAAGTAATATTCTCTATGACTGTATCACATTTGATTGCCTGGTATAGAAGCTAGTAGAAGTATAAATTTTATTACCAATTTTCATGCAGAATTACAATCGCTAAGCACCTAAATTAGGATCTGGCAATAATACTCAATTTTTAGCAAAATGCTGACCTCTAAAAAAAAAAAAATCCACTTTCCTTTGGCTTCACATAATCATTTCCTCATCTTGTTGTCCTTTGTTTTCAGAGATGACCTACTAGATGTGATTAGCATGTGTGCACAGGGTAGATGGGGGAGGGATGAGGAAAGAGGAAGAGGAAAGAGGGTTGCTGAAAAGTTTAGTGGGAGAACCAATAAAATTCCCTTCTGTACTGAATACATAGGAAATTTGTCTCTCACTTTTTGGCCAGGGCCCATCTCTATAACAGGGTCTCCCAAATACTTTTTGGGTTGGAGACAAGAGAACAACAGTACAGATTTTTTTCCTATATATCCATAGATTTAACATGATGCTTGACATTATATATTTTTCTTAATCTAAAAATTTACCCAGATAAGGAGAGTTTTGTTGACAAAAGTAATACTTGTTCAGTATTTGTAGTTTGATATTTCTTAGACTTAATTTCTATTAAATGATTTCATCCTGCCATTTTGAATTCAATAAAATGTGAAAGTAGCATTGATGAAACTCCAGAAAAAGAGTCTTCAGATTCAATCCGAAAAATTCATTTAACAGACCTTCACTGAGGCAAGCAAACACACAAACAAAAATTCTGTATTAGCTGCTAAGGAAGAGAAGAAGAAAAGAGGGCTTGTTTCCTGGAGCTCTATGTAGGAAATGAAATCATCTCACTCTGAAGACCATTAGTTTGGCTGAGATCTTGATGTCACCTTCATACCAGATTCTATTAGTTTCCCTAAAAGAGATGTTGACCTTCTTAATTCAGTTTTCTATTTGTTTGTTAAAATGATTAACCTAACTTTTCTTTGTGGTTAGAACATTAACTTGAATGTAGTTATAATTTTATTTAATTTTTTTTGTTTTGCTTTATTTTGGTCCTGTAATATTATCTTTTTAGGAAACATGTAATATGGAAATTTTTAATGTAAATTTACAAGAAACATTGCTAATCTAAATCATTGCTAATTATATGAGACTTTAGTCTCATATAATCCTCTGGGCACCAAAGGTTTAAGTGATATACCTATGGTCACATAGTTGTGATGTGAGAAGAATTTTCATTCATGTCTTGCTGGTTCCAAGACAAGTTCTATATCCATACAGTCTCTTATATAATATTGTATATTTTGCTATTGTTTGGTTACTCACCACTAAGTTCCTTGAGAGTAGGGACAGTCTTATCTAAACTATGTGTTGTCTCTAGCACCTGGCTTAGTGACATAATAGTCACTTTAAATGTGGTAGCTTTTTTTGGTATTGTATTTGTATATTTAGTTCTAAATATATTATTTAATCTACTCTGTTGACATATTTTCTGCATGATTCATAGAAAATTAGGGAACTTTTAATGATCACCCAATATGAGCACTCCTTTAAAAAAAAACAAGTAATAGCTTCATGTGAAACATCAAATTTTCATAGTCATTTGAAATATTTTAGGGACTTAACATCCTTTAAATGTTTAAGGATTTGGTTAAAATGACAAAATTCTAACAGACTCTGGTCTATTTTATAAAGATAAAGTCTCCTTTATTCCTTTAAAATGAACTCTCAAGTATTTAAATAAATTTCTACAAATTCGATGTTTCCTTTTGCTTGTTAGGATTCAAATTGAGCTTTTGGTGGCCTGTAGGTGTACATTTGTAATAATCTCTATTCTCCTTCTCTGTTTTTTATATTTGATAGACTGTTGAATTGGGGATGAAAAAGAGACAATTCTTGAGGAAAACAGTTGAAAGGCTTTTAACAAATATAGAGAAGTCAACCATATAAAACTCATACCTGTATCTTGACTGCTTTAATGTCTTTAGGTTAGATAGGAAGTATTCCCACGTAGTATACCAACTTGACTCTTGGACAACTTAAACACCAGTCTCCAAATTCATGTAATTATAATCATTTTATTTTCAGGTACTTTGTCACAAGACAAGGGGTGAGGATGGGAGACACTTCTCAAGATCCACCAAGGTCTTAGAAAGTGCAGTCCAGTCCTATCAAAGCGTTTTGTGTAGGTTGACAAGTTCTGAAATTATTATCAACAGGTTTGGAGAATAGAAAATCCATACCAAAATGTACAGCATTCTGACAGAGAACTAGCCATGCTCTATAGAAATCCCTAATTAGAATTTCTGATAGTGATGATAGACTGATGTTAATCTATTTTGAGATGGATGAAATATAAGTTAAGATGCAAATAAATAACAAAGAGTTGTAAATTTTTTACTCTAGGAAGATTTCAAGGAACTTCCTCCTGAAGGGATAAGATGTGAGATATCATCCTTTGTGAGGTTAAAGTCAAATATACTCATTTAATCAAAATGTCAAATAGAAGAATAGAAGCACATAAACTGGGCAAGTGAGCATACATTTGCAGCTACTAGAGGACTAAATGGTAAAAGGTGTTGACTCAGTTAGTAGAGGTACATTATATTCTTGGAGGTTAACAATCCTAAAAATATTTAGCTATTTCCAATCTATGAGCCAGCCTACTAAGGGAAAAAAAAAGGTGAAATAAATCATTCAACTTTCATGTAAAACATGGCATTACCTGAAGTCATAAACCATATGAAATAGAAATATGAGACATGAGTCACTATTCAAGTTGCCATAATTTTGGAATGTGAAGCTTCTTAGAAGACAAATGATTTCTAGGTGTGTAAGGCCAAAGTAGAAGGAAAGGTATTTTATCAAGTTGACTTAAAAAAAAAAGAAGTCAAGATTAATGTAATTTCCTTGGTCCACAGATTACTCCTTACAGGTTTTCTAGGACCTTTCAAAGATTTCACTACATTTTCACCATACCTATTTAAAAAAACCATTTTTAACATTTGTAATCCTTTCAGTTTATAAATTTTTATAGCTACTTTGAAGTTGTATTTTTAATACTATGCTATCTCATTAATTAATTTTATAATAGCTTTTTATTTTTTAAACTACATGCAAATATAGTCTTTAGCATTTATCATTGCAAAATCTTGTGTTACAAATTTTTCACCCTCTCTTTTCTCTTCTTCCCCCCCCCCACTAAGAGCAAGCAATTCGATATAAGTTAAACATGTTCAATTTTTCTAAACATATTTCCACATTTGTCACGCTGCATGAGAAAAATTAGATCAAAAGGGAATGAAACCAAGCAAACAAAAAAATAACAGATGAAAATACTATGCTTTTGTCCACATTCAGAAAAATGTGGACAAAGTTCTCTCTGGATGCAGATGACCTCTTCCGTCACAAGTCTATTGGAATTGTTTTGAGTTACCTCATTTTTGAAAAGAGCCAAGTTCATCACAATTGATCATCAAACAATCTTGTTGCTGTGTATAGTGTTTTCTTGGTTCTATTCACTTTATCTAACATCAGTTAATGTAAATCTTTCCAGGATATTCTGAAATCAGTCTGTTCATCATTTCTTGTGGAACAATAATATCCCATTACATTCATATTCCATAATTTATTCAACTATTCCTCCACTGATGAGCATCCACTCATTTTCCAGTTCCTTCTCACTACAAAAAAAGTACTGTTACAAACATTTTTGCACATGTGAGTCCTTTCCTTTTTTTAATGATCTCTTTGGGATACGGACTCAGTAGTGACACAGAAAGATGAAAGAATATGCACAGTTTTATACCTTTTGTACATAGCTCCAAATTATTCTCCAGAATGGTTGGATCCTTTCACAACTTCACTGACAATATATTAATGTCCTCATTTTCCCATATCTCCTCCAACATTTATAATTATCTTTTCTGTCATCCTCACAAATCTGAGAGGTGTGAAGTGGTAGTCAGAGTTGTCTTAATTCGCATTTCTCTAATCAATAGTGATTTATAGCCTTTTTCATATGATTAGAAATGGTTTTAATTTCTTCATTTGATATTGTCTTTATATCCTTTGATCATTTATCAATTGGGGAATGGTTTATATACTTATAAATTTAAGTCATTTCTCTCTACATTTTAGAAATGAGGCCTTTATCAGAAACACTGGATGTAAAAATGTCTCCCAGCTTTTTGCTTCCCTTCTGATCTTGGCTGCATTGGTTTTGTTTGTACAAAAAGTTTTAATTTAATATAATAAAAATTATTCATTTTGCATTCCATAGTGTACTCTAGTTCTTTGGCCACAAATTCCTTCCTTCTCCACAGATCTGAGAGGTAGATTAAACTGTGTTCTTCTAATTTGCTTATCATACCACTAAATCATGAACCCATTTCAACCTTATCTTGATATAGGATATTACCACTTGGTGCATATATGTTTAGTACTGATATTATTTCATTATCTAAGGTACCATTTAGTAAAATATAATTTGTTTTTTTATCTCTTTAAATTAGATCTATTTTTGCTTTTGATATATTTTAGATTAGGATCCCTACCCTTGCTTTTTTTTTTTTACTTCAACTGAAGCACAATAGATTCTGTTCCAGCCTTTTACCTTTTCTTTGTATGTATCTTTCTGTTTCAAATATGTTTCTTATAAACAGCATAATTTGGGTTGTAGTTTTTAATCCACTTTGCTATCTGTTTCCCTTTTACAGGAGAGTTTATCCCTTTCACATTCACAGTTAAAATTACTAACTCTCTATTTCCTGCCATTCTATTTTCCCCAAGTTATACTTCTCTCTCCTTTCACCCTTTCCATCCTCATCAGTGTTTTGTTTCTGACCATCACCTCCCTCAAGCTACCCTCCCTTTTTTCAGACCATCCTTTCCTTTTCCCTTTCCTCTCCTATTTCCATATAGAATGAGACAAATTTCTATACTGAACTATGTATGATATCCCCTTTTGAGCCAAATCTGTTAAGATTAAGTTTTAGACAATGCTTTCACCTCTCCATTCTTTCCTTCAATTACAATAGGTTATTTGTGCCTCTCCATGTGAGGTAATTTACCCCATTTTATCTCCTCTTTCCTCTTCTCCCAGTACAATCTCTTTCCACTCTAATTTCTTTTTATATCAAAACATTAAAGTCAATCTATACTTACACACTCTAAGTATCCCTGACAAAGATACGTTCTCAAGAGTTAAACATATCATCTTCTCATGTAGGAATGTAAACATTTTAATATTTAGAAAAACAGATTTTTTTCCTTCCCTTTTTCATCTTCTTATGCTTTTCTTGAGTCTTGTATTTGAAGAACAAATTTTCTGTAAGCTCTGGTCTTTTCATCAAAAATGATTAAAGACCCCTTTATTTCAATGAATGTCCATCTTTCCCCCTGAAACATAATGCTTAATTTTGTTGGGTAGTTAATTCCTGGTTCTAGTCCAAGCTCCTTTGCCTTCTGGAATATCAAATTCCAGACCCTTAGATCCTTTAAAGTAGAAGCTTCTAGGTACTGGGTAATCCTTAATATTTGAATTGTTTCTTTCTGGCTGCTTGCAGCATTTTCTTCTTGATCTTATAATTCTGTAATTTGGCTACAATATTCCTTGGAGTTTTCATTTTGGAGTCTCTAGCAGGAGATGATTGGGGGATTCTTTTAAAAAATTTTTTTATTAAAGCTTTTTATTTGCATAACATATGTATGGGTAGTTCCTCAACAATGATCCTTACAAAGCTTTCTGTTACAAATTTTCCCACTAGTCCCCTCCCCTCCCCTAGATGGCAGGAAGTCCACTACATGTTAATTATATTAAAATACTTGACAAGTCGAGTATATGTACACATATTTCCATACTTATCTTGCTGTGCAAGAACAATCGTATCTACATGAACAAAAAATATCTGAGAAAGGAAACCCAATGCAAGCAAACATCTATAGAGACTGTGAAAATGTTATGTTGTGGTCCACATTTCATATCTCTCTCTCTGGATGTATATGGCTTTCTTCACTGAACAATTGGAACTGGTTTGAAGCATTTCATTGTTGAAGAGAGCCATGTCCATCAGAATTGATCATCATATAATATTGTTGTTGCTGTGTATATTGATCTCCTGGTTCTGCTCATTTCACTCAGCATCACTTCATGCAAGTCTCTCCAGGCCTCTCTGAAATTGTCCTGCTGGTCGTTTCTTAAAGAACAATAATATTCCATAACATTAATATATCATAATTTATTCAGCCATTCTCCAATTGATGGACATCCATTCAGGTTCCAGTTTCTAGGCACTACAAAAAGGGCTGCCACAAACATTCTTGCACATGTGGGGCCCTTTCCCTCCTCTAAGATCTCTTTGGGATATAAGCCCAATAGAAACATTGCTGAGTCAAAGGGTATGCACAGTTTGATAACTTTTTGAGCATAGCTCTAAATTGCTCTCCAGAATGGTTGGATCCGTTCACAGTCCCACCAACAATGTATTAGTGTCCCAGCTTTCCCACATCCCGTCAAACATTCATCATTATCTTTTCCTGTCATTTTAGCCAATCTGACAGGTGTGTAGTGGTACCTCAGAGTTGTCCTAATTTGCATTTCTCTGATCAATAGTGATTTGGAGCAACTTTTCATATGACTAGAAATGGTTTTAATTTCATCATCTGAAAATTGTTCATATCCCTTGACCATTTATCTATAGAAGAGTGGCTTGAATTCTTATAAATATGAGTCAATTCTCTATATATTTGAGAAATGAGGCCTTTATCAGAACCCTTAAATGTAAAGATGATTTCCCAATTTGATGCTTCCCTCCTAATCTTGTCTGCATTAGTTTTGTTTGTACAGAAACTTTTTAACTTAATATAATCAAAATTATCTATCTGGTGTTCAATTAAGAGTTCCAGATCTTATCTGGACATAAACTTATTCCATCTCCACAGTCTGAGAGGTAAACTATCCTATGTTCCTCTAATTTGCTTAAAATATCACTCTTTATCTCTAGATCATGAACCCATTTAGATCTTATCTTGGCATGTGGTGTTAGATATGCGTCAAGCCCTAATTTCTTCCACACTAGTTTCAAATTTTCCCAGCAGTTTTTGCCAAATAGTGAGTACTTATCCCAAAAGCTGGGGTCTTTGGATTTATCAAACACTAAATTGCTAAAGTTAATGCCTAGATTGTCCTGATATCCTATCCTATGCCATTGATTGACTGCTCTATTTCTCAGCCAGGACCAAATGGTTTTGATGACCGCTGACTAGGTCTGATTTTATTTGTGTGGAAAGTGTTTTGTAGTTTAGTTTGTATAGTTTCTGACTGTTCCTTGGCAGATAGATTCCCAAATATTTTATATTATCATCCATTATTTGGAATGGAATTTCTTTTTGTATCTCTTGCTGCTGAACTTTGTTGGTAATATATAAAAATGCTGATGATTTATGTGGATTTATTTTGTATCCTGCAACTTTGCTAAAGTTTTGAATTGTTTCTAGTAGTTTTTTAGTTGAGTTTCTAGGGTTCTCTAAGTATACCATCATGTCATCTGCAAAGAGTGATAATTTGGATTCTTCATTACCTACTCTAATTCCTTTTATCTCTTTGTCTTCTCTTATTGCCAAAGCTAACATTTCTAATACAATATTAAATAGTAATGGTGACAGTGGGCAGCCTTGTTTCACTCCTGATCTTAATGGGAATGGTTCTAGTTTGACTCCATTACATATGCTGTGTGATGATGGTTTTAAATAGATGCTACTAATCATTTTAAGGAAAAGCCCATTTATTCCTATACTCTCTATTGTTTTTAATAGGAATGGGTGTTGGATTTTATCAAATGCTTTTTCTGCATCTATTGAGATAATCATATGGTTTTTGTTAGTTTGGTTATTAATATAATTGATTATGCTGATATTTTTCCTAATATTGAACCAGCCCTGCATTCCTGGTATAATCCTACTTGGTCATAGTGTACTATCCTGGGGATGACGTTCTGTAATCTCATTGCTAATATCTTATTTAAGATTTTTGCATCATACCCTTTGACCCAGCAGTATTTCTATTGGGCTTATATCCCAAAGAAATCATAAAAGAAGGAAAGGGCCCCACATGTGCAAGAATGTTTGTGGCAGCTCTTTTTGTAGTGGCTAGAAACTGGAAACTGAATGGATGCCCATCAATTGGAGAGTGGCTGAATAAATTATGGTCCATGAATGTTATGGAATATTATTGCTCTGTAAGAAACGACCAGCAGGACGATTTCAGAGAGGCCTGGAGAGACTTGCATGAACTGATGCTGAGTGAAATGAGCAGAACAAGGAGATCATTATACATGGCAACAACAATACTATATGAGGATCAGTTCTAAGGGACATGACTCTCTTCAACAATGAAATGCTTCAAACCAGTTCCAATTGTTCAGTGAAGAAAGCCATATACACCCAGAGAGAGGGATGTAAAATGTGGACCACAACATAACATTTTCATGTTCTCTATTGAGGTTTGCTTGCATGGTGTTTCCTTTATCGGATTATTCTTTCTTGTAGATACGATTTCTCCTGCACAAAAAAAAAAAAAATGATGTGTGGCAATAACTATACATATATTCGATTTCTTAAGTAGTCTAACATAATTATCATGTAGTGGATATCCTGCCATCTAGGGGAGGGGTAGGGAGTAGGGAGGAAAAATTTGTAACAGAAAGCTTTGTAAGGGTTAATGTTTAGGAATTACCCATATATATGTTTTGCAAATAAAAAGTATTAATAAATTTTAAAAAAAGATTTTTGCATCAATATTTATTAGGGAAATTGGTCTATAGTTTTCTTTCTCTGTTTTCACCCTACTTGTTGAGCTATCAGCACCATATCGGTATCATAGAAGGAATGTGGTAGTATACCTTCTGTCCCTATTTTTTCAAATAGTTTGTATAGTATTGGAATTAATTGTTCTTTGAATGTTTGGTAGAATTCACATGTAAATCCATCTGGCCCTGGAGATTTTTTCTTAGGGAGTTGGCTAATAGCTTGTTCTATTTCTTTTTCTTATATGGGGCTATTTAAATAATTTATTTCCTCTTCTATTAACCTGGGCAATCTATATTTTTGTAGATATTCCTCCATTTCATTTAGATTATCAAACTTACTGGCATAAAGTTGGGCAAAGTAACTCCTAATTATTGCTCTAATTTCTTCTTCATTGGAGGAAAGTTCTCCCTTATCATTCTTGAGACTACCAATTTGATTTTCCTCTTTCCTTTTTCTTATCAAATTGACTAAAGGCTTATCTATTTTGTTGGTTTTTTCATAAAACTAACTCTTAGTTTTATTTATTAAATAAAAGGGGAGCAAGGTTGAGATCCCCCACTAGTATAGTTTGGCTGTCTATTTCTTCTTGCATCTCTCTTAATTTCTCCCCTAGGAATTTGGACGCTATTGCACTTGGTGCATATATATTTAATATTGATATTGCTACATTATCTATGGTACC
>JAJPUD010004846.1:132750-180910 GCA_023553655.1 Myrmecobius fasciatus
TATCTCTGCAAAGTTCTCACATATAACCTCTTTTCTCAACTCATATAACCACCATTTTAGGGCAGATTCTCATCATGTTTCATCTTGATTCTTGCAATTGCCTCCTAATTGCTTTCCTCTACCTGAGTCTTCCCTACTCTCCCTCTATCATCAATCAGAAAATTTGGAAAAGAAGTACACTTATAATGCAAGACATATAAAGTATTCCTCCACCTCACAAAATTCCTCACTTCTTAACCTTCTATAAAAAGTTTTTCTTTATCACTCAGATTTTGATACAATCTCTCCTTAACTATCTTGATTTAATTTTTTATACACTTATATAGGTAAAATATATAGGTATATAGGTATATAGGTAATGTGAGGTCTTTTAGTTCATCAATTGTTTTATTTTCCACCTTTGAATCTTTAGCACATTTTATTGTTTGTACCACAGATAATGCTAATCATGCTTGTTGATTTATTGATTGATTTATTGATTTCCATATTTTCCAAGATAATAGTATAAAAGACTTTGCTACATGCTTTGACTATGAAAGAGTCTGGAAGAGAGAGTGGAGCTGACAACTTTGTTCAATTCTGTCTCACTTAAGTCCAATTCACAAACATGTCAAGACATTATCTATCCTGTCATGCCATTAGTCTTTTTCAAAAATGAAAGACAAATGACAGCACAGTGACAGAATGTAGATTAGTAACACATACAGTATTTCTCTGATCTATCAATCTATAACCTTGTCAAAAAATAAATGTTTGGCTGGATAAGACCAGTTTTTTTCTCTATTATTATCATTATAAGGTAACTAGATGGCAAAGCAAATGGAGTGCAGGATCTGAAGTTAGGATGCCTAAAATTCAAATTGTGCCAAACTCTGGCTTCAGATTCAAACCTTACAATGTTTGCCATAGTTTCCTCATCTGTGAAGTGGGGAAAATAATAGCATCTACCTCCAGGTTTGTTGTAAGAATAAAATGAAACAATAATTGTAAAGTATTTTGAAAACTTTAAAGAATTAAGTAGCAGACACCATTATTTTTCTTATAAAATACATTTTTTTGATCTTTATATTTATGGTGTTAGCACCTTCTCATAGAACACTTCCTTATAACAAAACTACAATTAAGTGAAGTAAATCAATTCATTTCCATTCTGACTATGCAATTCTGTACTATAGTGCCTCTAAGTCACTGCTGAGAGAGGAGAAGCCTTTCTCAGAAACATGCACCTGTATGTTTCACTATCAGACCTCTGCAATCAACTCTGGCTATGAAATTGATTAGATTTCTGATACCTTTCTGTGTTATTTGCCTTTACATAACTATGGTTGTTATATAAAATATTTTCTTGTTTTTTGCTTACCTTGTTATTCGTCAGTTCATGCAAGCCTTCCTAAGAATTATTCATAGCAATATATTTAATTATACATATCCTTTCCCAAATTAATCATATTTGTTCTTATGGGAAAATATCATACCTTTATATTCACATAGTGCAATTTTCTCAGTCATTATTCAAATTATGGACACCCCTTTGTTTCTAGTTTCTTGCTTTTCTGATAAAAAAATGTAGCATTTTTAGTAATAAGTATCCTTTTCTATCTCAGATGATTTGTTTTCAGTGAAGCTATCTTGTTTAACAATCACTGATGGCTATTAAATATTCACTAATAATCATTTTAGGGAAATTTTTAAAGGATTTTCCCAATAATTCCAGTCAAGTTCATTGGCCTATATTTATAATATCCATTTTCTTCTTTTTCTAAAAAAAAATTAGGGATACTAGTGCTCTTTTCCAATCCCAATCTCTTTGGTTTTTTAAAGATCACTGAAAATGGCTTAGCAATTAGAACAGCCAATTCTTCATTACCTGCAAGTGTTATTCATATGACTAAGATGACTAACTCATAAAGGGTACCTAGATGGTCTCTTCTTGTCTTGGGTATGTAGGTCTTATTAATCATTTTTATTCTACCCTTTGAAGTCCAGCAATCATTTTCCTTGATAAATAAAAAAGCAAAATAACAATTGAGTAACTCTGCTTTCAACTATCATTATCTCACTTTTCTGATCCAAAGTCCTTTCCCATTTTTGATCCTTCTTTTCTCCATTACTGCTCTTCCCTTCCTTTTTTGTCCTTAGTTTTCCTAGCAAGTTTCAGTTCATTTGTAATTTTTCCCTCTTGATCAATGCTTTTCATGTTCATCCTCAAATACCTGCCTTTGCTTCCATCTTCTTTACTTGTCTGTTAAAAACCTAAGTTGGTTGATAAGTTCCCTATGATCTAATTCCCCATGTATTTAATGTTTATTTTTCTTCATGTCAACACAACATTTTACTATATACATTAATAGTCCATTAAATTTACATACCACATTTTAGGCAATTATTTTCCAAATGCCACCCATAAAAGTTTCACCTAACTGTTGGCTACTGTACAAAAAGGCAAAAACTCTACTAAATGACTAGTGTTGACAAGTGTTGACATTTGAAAATCCACTAGACAGAAGACTAGCAACATAAGTAGAGGATAAGTACACACTGGAAAATGGACTTAATACTTTGATGAGTGGCAATATAAGTTTTCTGCAGAATATTTGTGATAATCTTACATGATTTCAAAATGACTAAAAAATATTCATGCTCAGCAATCATGATTTTCAGTTTTTAATCAAATCTCTCCTCACTCCATCTTCCATTCAGACACCAAACCAAATTTTGTAAAGTGCAGTTCCAACCATGTCAACCTATTTACTGAACTCCAGTGGCTTTCTATTAACTCCAAGATCAAATACAAAATTCTTAATTTGGTATTCAAAGTCCTTCATAATCTAGCCCCTTCTTAACTTTCTAGACTTACATTTTATTCCCCACCACACACTCTTTCATCCAGGGATACTGGCTTTTTTTGCTGTTCCAAGCACAAGACACACCATCTTCCAGCCCTGGGCATTTTGTCTGACTATCCCCCATGCTTGGAATTCTTTCCCACCTTATCTCAATCTATTGGATTCTCTGGCTTCCTTTAAGTCCTAACTAAAATTCCATTGTCTACAAGGAATCTTTTCTAATACCTTTTATTTCTAGTGCCTTACCTCTTTTATTTACTTCCCATGTAACATATATGGCTTGTTTGCATATATTTGTTTGGTTTTCTGTCTTCTTAGGATATAACTCCTTGAAAGCAGGAACCGTCTTCTGACTCTTTGTATCCTCAGCATTTAGCACATAATGGATGCTTAATAAATGCTATTGATTGATTGCAAAATCATCAAAATTATTGCATGCATAATTATGACCTTCCTATTGCTTCAGAAACAAACTCCTACTTCAAACATGTACATGCTTAATTTTTATAACTTAAAAAAAAAACTTTTTCTTTTCAACATTCTTCAAAATTTGGAGTTTCAGATTTTGTTACTACCTTCTACTCCACTCCCACCCATTGAGAAAGCAAACAATACCATATTAATTTTGTATGTAAAATAATGCAAAATATATTTTCTAATTAGACATATGAAAAAACAAAGGAAAAAATAAAGTTAGACTATTATACTTCAATTTACACTCAGGGTCTATCAGTTCTTTCTCTGAGGTGAATAGATTTTTCATCATCAGATTCATCTTGGATCTTTGTGTTGATCAGAGTAGCCAAGCCTTTTACAGTTAATCATCATTACAACATTGCTGAACAGTATCCTAATTCTACTCACTTCATTTTGTATGATTTTATATGTCTCACCATGTTTTTCCTGAAACTACACTTATCATTTATTATAACACAATAGTATTCCATCACAATTGATGAACATTCTTTCAGTTTCCGATTCTTTACCAACACCAAAAGAGCTGTCATAAATGTTTTATGTATGTTTGACTAAGTTCCTTATGTATTTGAGAAATGAGGGTTTTATTAGAGAAACTTGATATAATTTTTTAAAAATATCACTTCATGGTATATATATATATTTTAGCAAAATGTGGTTTCTTTTTCTATTTCTTTTAATTAGGTCTATTTCTGCTTTTGCTTTGTCTGAGATTATGATTGCTAATTCTGCCTTTTTAAAAAACTTCAGCTGAAGCATAGTTGATTCTGCTTCATCCTCCTCTTAAAAAATTTCATTTGTCTTTCTGTATCAAGTATGTCTCTTGTAAATCAAGACTTGTAAATCATGTTTGAATTTGGTTTCTACTCTTCTGTTTTCTGCTTCTGTTTTGCAAGTTAGCTTATCCCATTCCCATTCACAATTATGATTGCTAACTATATATTTCCCTTCATCCTATTTTTTTATAAAAGAGATGCACAAAAATAATGAAGAAAATAATATTTTAAAAACATCTAAAAATGCTTCTTCCTTTTTTTATCTGTAATTCTGCTTAACTTCTGACCACTGCCTTCATTAAAACACCCTCCCTTTTATTACCACTCCCTTTTCTCTTATCCCCTTCCCTTTCTATTATTTTGATATCCCACTGGGTGTGTAAATTTATTTTTCCCTCTTTAAACCAATTCCAATGACAATGAAGGTTGAACATTGCCCATGCCCCTATTTTTCCTTCCACTATTCCTTTCACTTTTCCTTGCATACTTCATTTATATGAGAAAAATTTCTCTACTCTACTTGTCTTTCCCCCTTTCTCACTTCATCCCTTCTTTTCATCTTAACATTTTTTTTTTGGAGATCATCCCATTATATTCAATTCCCACCCATACTCTTTGTCTATCTAGACTCCTAACAGCTCTAGTAAATGGAAAAATTCTTTTTTTTTTTTTTTTTTGCTGAGGCAATTGGGGTTAAGTGACTTGCCCAGGGTCATACAGCTAGGAAGTGTCTGAGATCAAATTTGAACTCAGGTCCTCCTGACTTCAGGGCTGGTGCTCTAACCACTGAGCCACCTAGCTGCCCCAGTAAATGGAAAAATTCTTAGGAGTTATATGTACCATCTTTCCATATAGGAATGGAAATAGGTACTCTATGGAGTCCCTTTTATGCTTTTTTTTTCTTTGATCTCTTTGTGGTACAGACTTAGTAGTGATATTATTGGATCAAAGGTAATGCACAGTTTTATAAACCTTTAGGTATAATTATACATTGTTTTTTAGAATGTTTGCACAGTTCACAACTCCACCAATAGTTCATTATTATCCCTTTTACACATCGCCCCCAGCATTTGTCATTTTGCTTTTCTGTCATGTTTATCAATCTGATAAGCCTGGTACCTCAGGCATTTTAATATGTATTTTATAATTATTGATGACTTAGAGAAATTTTTTCATAAGACTATAGAAAGCTTTGAGTTCTTCTAAAAACTGCCTGTTCATCCTTTGATCATTTATCAGTTGAAGAGTGGTTCTCTCTCTCTCCCTCTCTCCCTCCCCCCTTCTCTCTGTATATATATATTTTTTCTAACTTTTTTCATCTTTTTTGTGTTCTTGAAATTTCATGAAGTTATTAACTTTTATTTACCCAATTCTAATTTTAAGTAATTATTTTCTTTAGTGATATTTTATATTTCTTTTACCATTTGGCCAATTCTATTTTTTTAGGATTTTTTTTGATGAATTTTGTACTTTTCAATTTGAACTCTTCTGCTTTTAGAATAGTTCTTCTCTTCAATAAATCTTTGTGCCTCTTTTTTACCATTACATCAATTCTCTTTTTTAAGGTTTCATTTTCTTCATTATTTTTGTGCATTTCTTTTGTCAAACTGATAGTACTATTTTTTATAATTTCTTGTACATTCTAATTCTCACCTCTCATTCCCCAATTTTTCCTCTACTACTCTTACTTATTTCTTCAACTCTTCTAGGGATTTTTGTTGGAATTGGATCCAATTACATTTTTGGGAGACTTGTCTTAAAACTATTTTTACATTTTTGTTTTCTTCTAAATTTATGTCTTGGTCTTCCCTGCCTCTGTAGTAGCTTTTCATGGTTAAGTTCTTCCTTTTTTTTTTTTCCTCATTTCCACAGCTTATTCCTTCACTTTGAACTTTATGTTGATGTTGGCTTCTGCTCATGGGAGAAAGGGGAGGTTGGGGAGGTGGGAAGTATTACATCCAGCTTCATGCTTTTTTGTGCTACTATTTTCAAAGCTAATTCTGAGAGTCTGAAAGATTTTTGTACCAAGGTGGTGTTAATCTGGGAGATGTGTGATCATTGTTCTTTTAGTCTACATTCTGGTCCTTCCATAAGTAGGGACACTGCTTCCCTACAGCTGTAAGTACTAGAGCTCCTTTTAGCTTTGGAACTGTGAATTGGTGCCCTATACATTTGTGACCAATCACAAGTGCTCCTCTTCGTCAGAAAAGTGTAACCCAGAACTGCTTACAGACAATAGATTGCCAATCAGCATCTGCAAAGATTCCTCCATAATCTCTTTCTGACAGTCCCTTACTGTCTCTGGGTTGAGAACTACTATCAAAGAGTTATAGTTAAAAGCTGCTGCTATTGCTTCTACTGTTCTGGTCAAGCTTGTATCCATCATACTGTTACAGATCTCTTCTGCAGACTTCCTAAATTGTCTTAGACTAGAAAAATGTCTCCCTCTGTCCTTTTGTTGGCTCTGTCACTCCAAAATTTGATTTGAAGTATTTTTTAAAATTCATTAAGAGGGTAATATTTGGAGAGTTCAGCTGGTCCTGGTTTCTACTCTTGTATCTTGGCTTTGCCCCCCATGGATGTGCTTATTGTCATAAAGGAAAACATATTTGTAACATAATTAAGCAATTTTTATTGTTTAAAGTATTCACTCTTGATGAGTTCATAAACTATTTAATGGAACCACTGTTCTATAGTATCTCATACGTTAAACAACAGGTTGTCTAGATTTGAGAAATATAAATTATTTTAAATAGTATCTCCTTTTTTTCAAGAGTCTTGCTTTTCATCAAAAGACTTCCTTGAAAAATATTTTACTTTATGAACTTTTCCAAAGTACACACCCTTCTACAAGCCTGCCTTGTATCTTGACATTTATTGTTTAGATAATTTTGGCTTCATGGCTCATTCTTCTTAATTTCCCAATGAATATTCCAATTTCTTTGATTATCTCATTTTTCCATTAGAAAATTAAGTTGTGATCCTCGTTATTATTCCCTGGTAAATAATTTCTATCTATTTTCTTTCTGGCAATATGAAATACTTTCCCTTCTCATCATTACAGTGTTGGAGTTTACCTCTGATATGAATAGGTAAATTAAATATTGGTTTATTGTCTTTGGATTCTCACTATTTATAATTTCCTGTTAGGCTGTTTTAGGGAAATTTGCTTTGATGATTTCCTATAATATTAAAAACTTTTCTGTTCTAAATTTTCTTTTTTTTCTTAAAGCTTTTTATTTGTATAACATATGTATGGGTAGTTCTTCAGCATTGATCTTTACAAAGCTTTCCATTACAAATTTTACCCCCAGTCCCCACCCCTCCCCTAGATGGCAGGAAGTCCACTACATGTTAATAATGTTAAAATACTTGACAAGTGGTGCAAGAAAAATCCTATCTACAAGAAAAAAAAAAAGAAAATCAGAGAAAGGAAACCCAATGCAAGCAAACATCAATAGAGAGCATGAAAATGTTATGTTGTGCTCTGCATTTCATATACCTCTCTCTGGGTGTATATGGCTTTCTTCACTGAACAATCGGAACTGGTTTGAAACATTTAATTGTTGAAGAGAGCCATGCCATCAGAATTGATCATCATATAATATTGTTGTTGCCGTGTACAATGATCTCCTGGTTCTGCTCATTTCACTCAGCATCAGTTCATGCAAGTCTCTCCAAGCCTCTCTGAAATCGTCCTGTTTGTCATTTCTTACAGAGCAATAATATTCCATAACATTCATATACCATAATTTATTCAGCCATTCTCCAATTGATGGGCATCCATTCAGTTTCCAGTTTCTAGCCACTACAAAAAGGGCTGCCACAAACATTCTTGCACATGTGGGTCCCTTTCCCTCCTCTAAGATCTCTTTGGGATATAAGCCCAATAGAAACACTGCTGGGTCAAAGAGTATGCACAGTTTGATAACTTTTTGAGCATAGCTCCAAATTGCTCTCCAGAATGGTTGGATCTGTTCACAGTTCCACCAACAATGTATCAGTGTCCCAGTCTTCCCACATCCCCTCCAATATTCATCTTTATCTTTTCCTGTCATTTTAGCCAATCTGACAGGTGGTACCTCAGAGTTGTCTTAATTTGCATTTCTCTGATCAATAGTGATTTGGAGCAACTTTTATATGACTAGAGATGGTTTTAATTTCATCATCTGAAAATTGTTTGTTTATATCCCTTGACCACTTATCTATTGAAGAGTGGCTTTAATTCTTATAAATATGAGACAATTCTCTTTATATTTTAGAAATGAGGCCTTTATCAGAACCCTTAAATGTAAAGATGATTTCCCAATTTGATGCTTCCCTCCTAATCTTGTCTGCATTAGTTGTTCTAAATTTTCATGTCAATTCTGAAACTGTTTCTTGATTGATTCTGCATGTTTTAAAATACTTCACATAATTTAGTGACTTTTAAAGTTATTTTTTGTTATGTAGCATTCTATTTTTAACAACACTAATACTGTTGATGATTTTTCCACTGCTGTATCATATTCTGTTTTACAATCTTTTCATTTCAACTTAATTCATCTTGTAATTGTAAGTTTTAGTTTTAGGGCCAATTTCATAGAATTTTTATGAGGCTCAAAATATTAAAAATACTTTGTAATGTATGATAAATATTATGATTGGTTTCAAGTTTTTCTTTTCTTTTTTTGCTGTTTTTTTGGGAGGGGAGAATCCAAACCTTTATTGTTATTATTGTTATTTGTTTTAGTGTAGAGAATTCCCTCTATCAATGAATTTCTGATTTTCTCACTAAGGTTGATTTTTGCTCAGTTTCTTTAAATGCATCATGTATCCATTTGTATACATTTCTTGGAATATTTAATTTTGACACCTTAGTTATTTTGTTGCAATATACACATATTTGTTATTGTATTTGCACTTTTCTTTAGCTTCCTCAGTTTACATGATTGATTTTCTTGCAGACTTTTCCTTATTTACTCTTATGCTTCTTTTTTGTTGTTGTTGGAGTCTGCAAGAAAATTAAAATCAACCATGTAAACTGAGGATGCTAAAGAAAAGTGCAAATACACAATGTGCCTCCCTTAAAACATCCCATTTTGTCATCTTAGGTGAAAAACCATTTGTTGGCAATTATTTAAGTTGAAGCTATTAAGAGATATATAACCTAGAAAAGATTATATTTCAAATTTTGCTGAGAGTAAAAGAAGCTAAGATAAACCCTTAAAATATTAAAGGTAACAGCATAGTGGATAGAATGTTCAACCTGGAGTAAAGATCTGAATTTCAATTCTGCTTCAAACATTTAAAAACTGTGACACTGATAGTAGCTTAACCTTTCTATACTTCAATTTTCTTATTTGTCAAATGAGGTTAGATTCACTATCCCCTAAGGTCCTTTTTTGGGTTAAAATCTAACTCTGAGAGAGACACAGTAAAGTCATCTGATAGTATGTTACCATTCATATATTTTAAAAATTTAATTAATTTTTCATTTATGAATTTAGATGCTATGTCATTCAGAGTATATAAGTTCAATACAACTGTTGATTTATTGTCTAAATTTCTTTTAATTATAATACACCTTTCTTGCTTATTTGTGTTTATATTGTGAATTTTTATTTTTGCTTTGTATAACAACATAATTGCAGATCTTTTTGAAATTTACTTAATGATTGGTAAATGTTTTTTTGTTTGTTTTTTGGCTTCTCATGTTTATTCTGTATGTCCCACTGCTCTTTTTATGTGCTTCTTATTGGCAATAGATAGTGAAGTTTTATTTTTTTATCTTAATTTGGCACTCATTGAATTATTGAACACTTTCACTTTTAAAGATATGAGAGTTAGTTTATTTTCCTCCATATAGCATTTCTTTTTTTTTTTATTAAAGCTTTTTATTTGTATAACATATATATGGGTAGTTCCCCAACATTGATCTTTACAAAGCTTTCCATTACAAATTTTACCCCCAGTCCCCTCCCCTCCCCTAGATGGCAGGAAGTCCACTACATGTTAATAATGTTGAAATGCTTGAGAAGTTATGCAAGAAAAATCCTATCTACAAGAAAAAAAAAAAGAATCAGAGAAAGGCAACACAATGTAAGCAAATGTCAATAGAGATCATGAAAATGTTACGTTGTGGTCCATATTTCATATCCCTCTCTCTGGGTGTATATGGTTTTCTTCAGTGAACAATTGGATCTGGTTTGAGACAATTCTTTGTTGCAGAGAGCCATGTCCATCAGAATTGATCATCATGTAATACTGTTGTTGCTGTGTATATTGATCTCCTGGTTCTGCTCGTTTCACTCAGCATCAGTTCATGCAAGTCCCTCCAGGCCTCTCTGAAATCGTCCTGCTGGTTGTTTCTTACAGAGCAATAATATTCCATAACATTCATATACCATAATTTACTCAGCCACTCTCCAATTGATGGGCATCCCTTCAGTTTCCAGTTTCTAGCCACTACAAAAAGGGCTGCCACAAACATTCTTGCACAGGTGGGTCCCTTTCCCTCCTCTAAGATCTCTTTGGGATATAGGCCCAGTAGAAACACTGCTGGGTCAAAGGGTATGCACAGTTTGACAACTTTTTGAGCATAGCTCCAAATTGCTCTCCAGAATGGTTGGATCCGTTCACAGTTCCACCAACAATGCCATATACCATTTCTAATATTTTATCAAACCAATATGTTACATTTAGCTAATTTTCCTCTTTTAAATTAATCCCTTTTAATATAAATAATTTTATTCAATCTATTTAAGGCAATTAGCTACATCCCTTCAATCTACCCCTCTACCTCCTGTATTTATTATAATTCTGGAGTATTACCTACTTATTTTTCTTTATTTTAATTAGTTGTCTGAATCACCTCTCTTCTTTCTTTCCTTCTTTCATTTGCATTTTAAATTCAAAATCTTCCATTCCTCCTCTGCAACTTTTTTTTTTCTTTTCTTGCATCTTTTTTTTTTTTCTTTAGGAAAAATTTGTCTTGTTTTCTTAATTCTTTTCACTTTCTGCCTAGTCTTAAATTTTATTCTTTGAGTCAAGGTTTGTTTAAAATTTACTCTTTTTTAAACTTATTTTTGAGTTTCGTTTAGGATAAAATCTTCTAAAGAACCATGTTTGAATTCTCTCTCCTAACCTTTTTTGAACTGTTGCCCTTATGGATATTGCCCCATTGTTCCTTTTTTTTAAATGTTTTTTTTTTTTTAATTGTCTTAGATATATCAGTTTACGACAGGAGTGATAAGGATAAAAGCATTGCTTCTTAATGACATTTCAGGTATCCCCAAACATGAAATCCAGTCCTTACCACGTCTTTGTCTATGATCATCCTTTTGTGATATTCTCATTGGAGATACGATTTTCTCTTAGATTCCATATTGTCACATGCAGAATAGTATGCCAGGTATTTATGGGAACTCCAATTTCTCTTCTTCTGAGATAAAATGTTGTCTATTTTCTTTCTTCTGATATAACATTTTGTCCATAGAAGTACACATGCTTTCACAGAATCTTTTTCTCAGGAATTCTTGAAAGTCCTCCATTTTATTAAGTATCTATTTTGCCCTCAAGGACTACACTTAGTTTTTCTTAGTAGGTTATTCTTAGTTGCAATTAAATTGTTTGTACATTTTTTTAATTGATGCTTTATTTCTATATTTAGAAGTTCTGAGAAGTATTGTTCTAATATACATCATGGTGTTTAAATTTTTGGGTTGCCATGTTCTCTTGGGAGATTTATGATGCTTAAGTTCTCTTTACAAATTCTGACTCCAAGATCCTTGGGCTTTGTTTGATCATGTGTTTCTTTAATGTTATTATCTTTCCTTTTTATTCTATCAGATTATCCTTTACATTAACATATTTGTATTCTAAATGTATTGAAATACAATCTGTAGGCAGGGAGATGATATAGTGGATAGAGTGCTGAGCCTGGAATTAAAAGATCAGAGTTTAAATATGGCCTCAAATGACTTACCAGTTGGCCTTTGTTCACTTCTAATCTTTGTCAATGTTCTCATTTCTTTTTTATTATTTTGGAACATTTTTGTGTTATTCTCCAGATCTCTTGAGATTCTTCACAATTCTGTGTTTTCTCAGATATAACACTATAAGTATTATATTTAATACTTATATAGAGATGTTTGCTATCTTGTGGGTGTTTTAATATCTCTTTTAATATCAGTATCTCCTCTGTTGATTTATCTTCTTGTATCCTAGGTTTTATGGTTGAATTTTATTTATCTTGAAATCTTTAGTGCCTGTCCATCAGTCGGAGAATGACTGAATAAATTATGGTATATGAACGTTATGGAATATTATTGTTCTGTAAGAAACGACCAGCAGGATGATTTCAGAGAGGCTTGGAGAGACTTGCATGAACTGATGCTGAGTGAAATGAGCAGAAACAGGAGATCATTATACACGGCAACAACAATATCATATGATGATCAATTCTGATGGACATGGCTCTCTTCAACAATGAAATGTTTCAAACCAGTTCCAATTGTTCAGTGAAGAAAGCCATATACACCCAGAGAGAGGGATATGAAATGTGGACCACAACATAATATTTTCATGCTCTCTTTTGATGTTTCCTTGCATTGGGTTTCCTTTCTCAGATTTTTTTTCTTGTAGATACAATTTTTCTTGCACAGCAAGATAAGTGTGGAGATATGCATACATATATTTGACTTGTCAAGTATTTTAACATAATTAATTGTAGTGGACTTCCTGCCATCTAGGGGAGGGGAGGGAACTAGGGGGGGAAATTTGTAATGGAAAGCTTGGTAAGGGTCAGTGTTGAAGAACTAGCCATACATATGTTTTGCAAATAAAAATCTTCAATTAAAAAAAATCTTTAATGTCTTTAGTCTATTGCTTGCATTCTGAGTATTCTTCCCTTTCATGTAGGCAACCAGAAGGTTTTCACGGTAGCCAAAGTTGTAAAGGGTGGAAATATTTTTCCCTGTATAGCTCCCTTTTTAAAATCCATTCTGATCAAGGTCATCAAGTCAGAACCAAATTACTAAAAGAAAAACCTCTACTTGTCAGGGGAACAAGAAAGGAATAACCCTTTACATATCAATTACTATGTGACAGGTCTTTTGCTAATCACTTCACAAATATCATCTCATTTGATTCCCCCAACAATACTGTGAGGTGGGTCCTGTTACAACCCTCATTTTAAAGTTGAGGAAATTGTGCCTTTAGAGAGTTTAAGTGACTTGCCCAGAATCATACAGTCATTAAGTGTTAGAGGACAAATTTGAACTCAGTTCTTCCTGACTGCAGCCCAGTTGGTGCTCTCTTCATGAATATACTTTTCTGCTTTTGACAGAAATAAAAAAAGTTTAAAACTATGTCTGATTATACTTAAGGAGACCTCCCCCCAGGTCATATCTGTTAAATATGATGACCACTCTGAGGCCTGAGAATATGGTTCAGTGAATTCAGCATGTAGACTTTCTGACCCATACACACACTACTACTGAGAATATTGCCATAAGAAATACTTCTTTTTTGTTGATGTTTGGGCCACAACCACATTTGCCAATTGAAGAATACTTTGAAGTTCACATTACCATAGGATCATGGGTTGAAAAATGAAAGGGATCTTAGAAATGTTGCCACATCCAGAATTAGGAAGACTCATCTTCCTGAATGCAGATCCAGCCTCAGACACTTACTAGCTCTGTGATTCCAGAAAGTCATTTAATCCTGTTTGCCTCAGTTTCCTTATCTATAAAATAAAGGAAAATGGCATAGCACTCCAATATCTTTGCCAAGAAAACCCCAAATGTAATCATATGATTGAAGATCAGCTGAACTGAGTCTATTCTCCTCATTTTACACATGAGAAAATTCAAGCCCTGAATGACTTGTTCAAGATTAAAGAGGTAGAAAATTGTAGATCTGGGGTTTGACCCTGAGTTATCTGACTCAAACCCAGCCCTCTTTTCTTTATCCCACATTGTTTCTCCAAAAATTGTGGTATGAAAACTCATGCAACCATTATATCACTTAATTAAAGAATTAGTTAGCACCACATAATAAGTGAGCACTACAACTTAGTTATGGTCTAAGTTCACCAAAGCTAATATCCAAGCAACGTCATGACATTCAGTCATTAACAGAAATTCCAGCATCTTACTTGGAAATCTTGATGTCCAAGAAAAATATAAGAGAGAAGTTTGGTGGAAAACCAAATTAGACCATGTAATTGAATGATTGGGTAATCTTTCTCTCAACAAAATAGCTTGAGGAATGAGTGGGGCTTTGCAAAGACAATAAAATGTAGACACTTGTTACTTATGAGAGTGTTTGTCATTGTCACTGGCTTTATCATCTTTTTGTTCAGTCATTCAGCCATGTCTGACTTTTAGTAATCCTGTGGACCATACTGTCCATGGGCTTTTCTTGGCAAAGGTACTGGAGTGGTTTACCATTTCCTTTTCCAGTAGATGCATACCTTGCTTAGGTTCACACAGTTAATGTATGAAGCCAAATTTGAACTCAGGTCTTTTTGACTCCAAACACAGTGTTCTATCTACTGAGTCATCTTGTGCCTGAGTCTATCAATGCAAGGACATTATTTAAGCTTTTCTATAGATGAGGAATCTAAATACAGAAGTTTCAAAGCTTGCTCACATTCATGCTTTCTAGGTTAACAACATAGAACACTAATCTGATGCTTGATTACATCTACTGCCATTTTGTGCCAGAAGAATCTATCCTATATCAATATCAGAGTCCTTCTTTCTTGGCTCAAAAATAAAAAAAAAACATAGAGTTCTGAGCCATGGAACATTAGACTTTGGGAAACACTAATAATTTTCTTTTGAAGTGCATTGGATCATTTAGGGTGTGGTATATTATTTGATGTTCATGTGATCCTAAGAAACTATGAACTATATAGCTAAGAAGTATAGTAGAGAGTGTTCTAAACTTGGACTCACAAGGGCCTAAATCTAAATCCAGCTTCATACTTAATAGCTATGTTGCACTTGGCAAGTTTCTTGACTTCTTTATGCCTCAATTTTCCTTATATGTAAAATAAGGACAATAACAGCAACTACATCCCAGAGTTGTTGTAAGGACAAAATGAAATGATTCTTGTGAACCTTTTTAAAAAAATTTCAGTGTTGGGGCAGTTAGATGGTGCAGTGAATACAGCACTAGCCTTAGAGTCTTGAGGATCTGAGTTCAAATCTAGCCTTAGACATTTAAAACTTCCCAGTATAACCTTGGACAAATCACTCAATCCCAATTGCCTCACACACACACACAAATAAAAATATTTGAGTGCTATATGAAAACAATGATGAAGATGATTGTGATGAGGATTAAGACCCTATTGTCCATTATCTAGTTCAAATTTTTGTCATACCTTGGACATACCTTTAGAGGAAATAGGCCTGACTCAGAAAGTTCTATCCCATTTTCTTGGCTGGTATTACTTCTTTTGCATCTTTTTCCTGCAGTTATTCTCACCATCAATCATTTGAAGACAACTGGAAGATATTGGATCATTCCATTGATATGTTTAGATCTGGGATTTCTTGCCAACTTAATGAATTGGATGATCATTCCTCATTTTCTTCCAATCTCATATGATCTAAAATAGATTTAGAACTAGAAAGAACACTAGAGTATTGAATCCAGTACATTTTGTAGGTGATGAAATTGGAACACAGAGAGATTAAGTAATTTGTCCGGAATCACTTAGTTAGAAAACTTTCAAGTTAGTGTCTAAATTTGCTTCTGACATCAAGTCTATTCCCAATGCCCAATTGACTCTCCAAATAGAATGAGATTGTTTAAAAAGACCGATACCTTTAGGTCATTTTTCCCCCCATGAACTTTTGGAAAGTGGAAATCCTAGAAGTCATTTGGGATTTAAAGTTAGCTAAATTCCATGGGACTAATAGGCATTTTTTCTTTACTTTTCTGTCATTGTCATTATTTTCTTATAGGTCCCATTTTGCAAAGATTGTCTTGAACAGTACTAGCTGTCCATAAAAGAGTTCAGGTTATCTTGAATATGTGGCATGATATAGTGGCGTAGCTTTATTATTTATTTAAAATCCACTAGTCTACATACATCCAAATCTTCTCAGTCATTATCTGTCTTATTGTCATGGTGAGACATATGAACTGTAAGTATCTATGACAATATGATTGACTGAAAGTTTTTCAAGTGATTCTGCGGTCTTCCATTTATTTTTGAGGGAACGATTTTCCAAGATTCCTATACAAAAGGTCCAAAGTTGTTTACATGGACTATATGTTGCTCTGGGCATACTTTGTATCCTACTCATGCTCTAAGAATTCTGTTTTCATTGGCTCTCATATAATTTCTCTGTCCATTCTTCAGATAAACAGAAATTCCTGTTCCAAATTGAATTCCTGTTTCCACTTTTGAGCTGAGAGTTTTGGGGCTATCCATGATGTTCTCCATCATAAGTAATTTTTATCTTTCTAAAAACACAGAGGTCATGGAGTTTTTAAGTTATTCTGGTACTGAGGTACAACTTGATGATTGGTTTATGATGCTGGTACTTTGGAGAGATGTGAGTTATACCTCATCACTGTTGACAGTTCAGGGATGTTTGCCATATCTGGACACAATAGTTATATACTTGAGTCTCACACCTATCAGCACCTAGGATTTTGGGCCTTTTTAAAATGGTCATGCACCTTATGTGTATAACAATCTCTCTGCAATCACTGCTCCCAACCTTACTTACATTGATTGATTGGGGTCCAATGAGAGCTAACTATTTCTACTTAGTATTTTATTATTGGGTAAATCTGAAGGGCCAGGGATTCTCATATACATTTTGTTATGCTTCATGTAACACTCTCCACAAGAAAATCTGGTTGGATGTATTGGATTGTATTTACCTTGTGCCTGCTTGAGACAAATACAGGGGTGAAGGAATCCTTTTATATAAGACAGGAAAAAGAAATGTGGGCCAAAGGAGCAAATCTACAGCTTCTGGTTTTGGGAAGTCTTTTTCTCTCATTGGAGTATTATTATGAAATTACTTTAGGTGTCATTCTGCCATGCTGGAATCTATAGCTAGCACTTATCTCTTTATCACAAGGACATCATAATTGGTTCTTAGTGATTTTCTGCAAGTGCTTCCTCTGCCAACAGTTATTATTGGTCCAGAGGCCACTGTTGTCACTACCAGGTGCTGATGGGAATCATGATGGGATCTTTAGTTTCCTCAAACTTTTGATTGCTTTTCTCTGAGAAGAATAGTCATTTACCTAAGATCTGAAAGAATAAATACAAGAAGAATGAGAGGTATCCATTGCTCACAGATATAAAGTAGTTGATAGTAGACATAGAAGCCATCTATTTCCTGATATGGTAATTGACAATGGTTTTTGTCTTCTTTCCTGGTAAGAAGGAAATATAAGTAAAAAATTTGTTGTTAGATACATCAATAACAATTATATTGAAATACAGTTATTAAAATATTTAAAAAACAAAAACAAAAAATGAGTTTGTAGGTTACAAATTTCTGTCCTTAAATGAAGTTAGGGAGTCAAAATGGAAAGGAGGAATAGGAAGTTTCCCTTCACTTCTCCACTCTCTGTACTATGTAGAAAATAATATTTTGCATGAAATTTTCTGTAACAGAATAAGAAATGAAAGGTGTTGATATATTTCAATTATCTACTATTTTATGTGTTTAAACGAACTTCTACCAAGTTTATACAGCATTTAAAATTAAGGCTAAATCTGTAATCTCTATATATTTTATGAAACTTCAAAATTTATATAATGTTTCATGACTGCTTTATGCCGTATTGACCTTAGGAAAGCTTATTACATAGACTTAAGTATAGTATTAGGCCATATGGAAGCAGTTTATTTCAGAAGCTTTTGTTTATGGACAATTGGGTAAGTATGAATAAAGAATTCTGAGAGTGTTTTATGATTGGATGCTCCTTTATAGCATGTAATGCTATATTGAATGTAATCAAGAGAATCCAACTAAGTTTGAAGGAGACTTCCAAGGTCATTTCCATGTTTATCTATGGTATTGGGATTAGAAGGTTTATTATGGAAATACTTTGTTTCTATGAAAACATGACTATACTTGTACATACTAAGGAGACATATGACCTGATCGCATTTTAGTAATAATTTATTTTGGCTTATTCTAAAAGAGGATGCTTCCAAACAGATTTTCTAAATAGTATACTAATTTATAAGCTTTCCTAGTTTTTTTTCTTTATTTTATGTAATTATTATTATAGATACAAAAGCAGCATTGGTATCATAGTCAAATGACATTTAAAAAAACCTTTGTAATGTGGTATAAACTGAACATGGAATAAAATCGGCAGAAATGTGTAATAACAAGTAGAAAATACACTGAAATTTGCTTGGAAAATTATTGAGCACTTCTCAGATGTCTAATCTGGGAATTTTCAGAATTGCAGAGAATTTTGAAGTAATTAACAGCTAAAATACCATCAAGTGATTCATTAAGAGACGAGCATATGGATGATGTCCCAAAAACAAATTAAGGAACTTTGTAAACACATCTTTGGAGACAATCTTACTATGTTCTCTTTCCCCCCTCATGAAACCTCCTAGAAGCAGAGAGAGCATAGACCTTGCTCTTCTGCTCTTTAGAGACCCATTCACTCCTCTTCCCCAATATTCTCCACCTCACTATTTCTAAGGCTAGTGAAGGTGAGATTTATATCACCTTGTCTCTGCCTAGGCTATACTACTAGGAAATTCTGAAGGTACATTTACTTAAAAGACTATTTTATGGAGAACTCACAGAAGACAAGTGCTCACATGGAGGTCAGAAGAAACAACATAAAGGACATTATCAAAATATCTCTGAAAGACTTTAATAACAATTGTGAGACTGGGAGACACTGGCACCGGACTGCCCAGGACAGTGTGCTCGCATCAAAGAAGATGCTATGCTCTATAAAAGGCAGAATTGCAATAGCACAAAAAGAAATGTGAGCTATGCAAATTCAGAGACATTTTCATCTCTTGGAAATCTCCAGGTGCCTGATTTGTGGTAGAACCTCCTGAACTGGTAGTGTACTGAACAGCCACAGTCAAACACACTATATCTTGACCCCAACTTCATTATTGGTTCTTTTCAAGTATGAAGAATGAACAACAGTGATAGGAAAAGTATGTTACAGTAATAAGAAATCCTATTAAGGGACAGCAATGTTATTTCATTGATTGATTGATCTCCATGAATATGGCTGCTAGACATTAAATTCTTTGCTTATGGTTGGCAATGGAAGAAAGAAAACCACAAAATATCCATCAGTTCTAAGAAACTAGTATGCATCATCTTCTGTAGTCATACTTTCAGTGTCAGTGTCAGAATTTCAGAGACAGAGGGTGCTATGAATTACGGTTATCAAATCATCTATAAGCATTAAATGAATCCTTGGTATCCTTAAAAATGTACATATTTTGTATATATTTTTGTATTTTATTTTGCAGTTTTTGTCTGTATGTGTGTATAACAGTTCAACATATTTTCAATAGCTTGTCTAGGTTTTGTTCTGAATTTCCTTCTCTATAATTCTTTGTTTCATGATATTTTAATGACCATATTTTCTTTTTTTTCCTGGGGGTATATGCACTCTCTCCCCTCTTTCCCCAAATATCCTCTAAAACTCCCCAAACATCCACTTTGTAACTAATTAGCATAAATAAAACAAAACAACATGTTGATAATTTTTCAAATGTTTTATTCTATATTTCACTAGGTTTCTCTGAAATCAATACTTTTTCATTTGTTGGAATAAAATAATAATCCATGGCATCCATATACTCTAATTTTACATCCATTCCCTAAGGGATATGTATTGGTATGGCTTAGTAATGAACATTAATTATTCTTTAATATTATTAAGTTGTCCTTTACTACTTGAAGACAACTCTGTAATTCATTCTATATAACTTTTTTGGGTGATTTGGAAGGCTGATCTGCAGAAATTTTATGTATTTCATGTTATTTGAAATGAAATTTCTCTTTTTACTATTTCTTCTTGTGCTTTTTATTATTATAAAGAAATGCTGGGGTTTTTTTATTTTTAAAACATTTTTATTTAAGATTTTGAGTTTCAGGTTCTATCCCTCCCTCCCCTCTCCCTTCACTGAGATGATAAGCAGATATATGTAATACATATGCAATTATGTAAAACCATTTTCTATAAGACTTAAATAAAAGAGGAAGGAAGGAAGGAAGGAAGGAAGAAAGAAAGGAAGAAAGGAAGGAAGAAAGGAAGAAAATAAAAAATAACATGCTTTAGTCTGTATTCACTCAATACCAATTCTTTTTTTGGAGACAAATAGCATGCATCATCATTAGTCTTTTGGAATTGTCTGGGATCATCATATTGCTGAGAATAGCTAATCATTCACAGTTCATCGCACAATATTGTTTTTATTGTGCATAATATTGTCCAGATTTTCTTCATTTCACTATATAACAATTCATGTAAATATTTCCAGGTTTTTCTGAAATCATCTTGATTGCCATTTCTTATAGCACTATACTGTTCCATTACAATCATATACCATAATTTGTTTAGCTATTCCCCAATTGGACAACTCTTTGACTTCCACCTTAGCCAGCATAAAAAAGAGCTAATGCTGTTGATTTTTGAGGATTCTTTTGGAGCCTGCAACTTTGCTGAAGCTATTATTTGTATCAATTTGTATCTTTACTGATCTCCCAGAATTTTCCAATCAAGCAATTATATCATTAGCAAGTAGAATTCTCATTTCTATCTACTTTTATTTCTCTATTTTCATTCCTTTGTTTTATTGCTTTGGGTAACATTTCCAAAATTACATCAAATAATGGTGAGAAGAAAATACAACCTTGTTTTACTCCCATTTTTATTGGAAATATTTCTAGTGTATTCTGATTGCACATGACATTTTTTGTTTTAGTTAGATGATTTTATGGCACTAAAAATGTCCTTGTATACTGAAACTTTTTATATATAAAAGAACAGCATACTCTGTTAAAGGTTATTCCTGAAATTTTTAGTTTTATTTATCATTATCTATTTCCCCACTATATTTTAATCTTTTCTCTTTTTGCTCATTTTATATTTGCTTTGTTGCATTTCTAATCAATGCATTAATTTTCTTTCTTTTTTTTTTTACATTTTGTTTATATATATTTGCAGAAAGGGAAAATTGAGTAAATGTGAAGAGACCATCAATGATCCATTTCCTCTATATTTTTGTACCAAATGACTTAACATTTGAAAGAGGCTAAAAACAGTTATGTATGCTTTTAGAATCTTCTTCTTAAAGGTGCTCTAACTCACTATTGATCAGAGAAATGCAAATTAAGACAACTCTGAGATACTACTACACACCTCTCAGATTGGCTAAGATGACAGGAAAAGATAATGACAAATGTTGGAGGGGATATGGGAAAACCGGGACACTAATATACTATTGGTGGAACTGTGAACGGGTCCAGTCATTCTGGAGAGCAATTTGGAACTATGTTCAAAAAGTTACCAAACTATGCATACCCTCTGACCCAGCAGTGTTTCTATTTGGCCTATATCCCAAAGAGATCTTAAAGGCAGGAAAGGGACCCCCATGTGCAAAAACGTTTGTGGCAGCCCTTTTTGTAGTGGCTAGAAACTGGAAACTAAATGGATGTCCATCAGTTGAAGAATGGCTGAATAAGTTATAGTATGTGAATGTTAGGGAATATTATTGTTCTTTAAGAAGAGATCAGGAAGATGATTTTAGAGAGGCCTGGAGAGACTTATATAAACTGATGCTAAGTGAAATGAGCAGAACCAGGAGATCATTGTAGACGGCAACATCAATTCTGATGAATGTGATTCTTATCAACAATGAGATGATTGATACCAGTTCCAATGATTTTGTGATGAAGAGAGTCATCTATACCCAGAGAGAAGACTGTGGGAACTAAATGTGCATCACAACATAACATTCTCACTCTTTTTGTTGTTGTTCACTTGCATTTTGTTTTCTTTTTCATTTTCTTTCCTTTTTGATCTGATTTTTCTTGTGTAGCAAGGGAATTGTATAAATATGTTCACACATATTGGATTTAACATATATTTTAACATGTATAACATATATTGGATTGCTTGCCATCTAGGGAGGGAATGGGGGGAAGAAGGGGGAAATCCAAAACACAAGGCTATGCAAGGGTCAATGTTGAAAAATTATCCGTGCATATGTTTTGAAAATAAAAAAACTTTAAAAAAAATAAAAAATAAAGAATCTTTTTCCCTTCAAACTTGGTTTTTATCTTGCTAGTAGACTTCAATGACTCTGGAAGAGATAGTGAGGTTAACAATTTATGCAACTCCATCTCATTTAAATCCAATTGACTTTCAAGTCAAGATATCACTTGTTTGTGATGTCTTCAAAAATGAAGGACAAACAGTAACAAAGATTTGAATGTATGTTTGTAAAAATACTCCTGAGAACCACTTTTGTTACATACCAGAAATTTTGGTATGTCATTTCATCATCATTTCCTTTTATACAGTTGTTTCTATGATTTGTTCTTTGACTCATTCATTATGTAGGATTTTATTGTTAAATCTCCATTTGGTTCTGTCTTATTTTTGTGGTCAATAGCCAGTTCCTACTTTTATTGCATTATGGAAGATGTATTATTTTTGTTATTACCTAAGAAGGTATTGCCTTTATTTTTCGAATGTGATTATTGCAAATTGTTTTGTTTTCTTCAATTTATCATTCTTATTAATTGTATTGAATTTTTAATTCATTCACATTTAAATTATTGAGAATTAGGCTTATATTTTCCTTCATTTGTCTCTAATAGTTTTTCCACTTATATTCTTTTTCTTTTCTAAATATTAAAAAAATTATATACACAAAAGTGAGGGAATAAAAAAAAAGCATACATCAAGTACATTTAAAAAAGCAAAAGGTGAGACCATGCTATCTGACAAAGCAAAGGCAAATATTTAAAAATAAAGTGGATATTATATTACACTGAAAGGAATTATAAACAATAAAGCAAAATCAGTAATAAACTTAAATGCTCCAAATGCCTTACCATTGAGATTTCATAAAAAAAAATTATCTGAGCTTCAAGAAGACATAGGTAATAAAATAATAATGACAGGAGAATTTTGTTTCTCTTTCTGTTTCTGTCTTGGATAAATATAACAGAAAGATAAACAAATGAGAAAATATAAAACTGGGATAATTAATTGTTAAATTTACTACTATTTGTTTTGGTGTTTTCAGTCTTAGGTTTTGTTTTTCTTTTTTCTTTTTTCCAGGAGACAATATATGAATTCTTTCAATTGGTATTTCAGATTTTATATCCAGAAATTCTTGGCAATTCTCCTGTATTATTTCCTTAATCATAGTGTTAAGAATTTTTTCTTTTTTTTTTTTTTTGCCATATTCTGCTGTGAGACCTATGATCCTTAGTTTTTCTCTAGGTTTTTTCTCTTCAAAATCAGTATGTTTGGCTTGCATGATAAGAAAATTTTCTTTAATGCTATTGTTTTTTGCTTCTAGTTTTCTGATTATACTTTATTTCCATGCATTTGCATTTCTAATCTCTTGTTGCTCGCCACTGCAGATTGCACCTTTTCTATTCTGCTTAATATTTTTTTAGTTTGCAGGACATAATTTTTTACCTCATTATTCTAACATGGTTTAATGTTCTCTTTAGATTCCACAGAATCATCTGTTTCTCAAGAATTCGATCATTTTCCCCACTTTGCTTGTTTTTGTTTTTATGTTGGCAGTATTTATTCATAGTTGTCTGAAACAGTTTACTAGTTCTAGAGGCCACATTTGCTTCAGTTGTTATTATATTCCCTGTTTATTTATCTGATTATGCTCAAGATCTTTAGTTTTCTTCCTGAAATCTTTGATAATTTCAACTTTCCCCGCATCCTACTTTCTCTTGTTATTTAGTTTCTGACTCCCTCTTCCCTGATTATTGTTTCCCTGGTCACAGATCTCAAACTAACCTAGCATCCTCCAGTGCTGGGCAATTCATTCTTCACCACTGTAAATCTCTGCTCCAACGGACTTTTGAGTGGTCAGAGCTGTCTCCAACTGGATGCTATTTATGATTTTTCCCTCCAGCTCAGCAAAATGCTATCCTGTCTTGTTCTCTCCCCTTTCACCTCAGTAGACATGGTGTCTTGTCCTGCTGTTATATTTCATTCTCTTTGCTTTTTAGACAGACAGATGTCTGTCATGATCATGGAAAATTTCTATAGCCTTGAACCTCTTAATGGCACTGGAAAGAGGAAAGAAGGAATAAGGTGTAGGGATGATTTTTATTGTAAGTCTATTATAAGTCTATGTTTTTGGGTCTGCTAGTGCAACCTTGTTACTTTTAGTGTGAGAGGTATAGGAAAGGAGTTAAGTGATCTCAAGTCAGTGAGCTTCAGTTATGTGTGTTCCAGGCTTTTACAAACTTTCTTTTGAATTTTAGGTGTCCTAGACCATAGAGATAGCTAAAGTTCTTTTATTTTTTATGCAAAATTTTTGTTTTTAAGATCAGAAAAAAAAGTCTAGTTCTTCATCTTGTTGCTCACACAACCTGTTAGTCTTTGTTAACATGTTAAAAATTAGGTTCTTATTCTTTTTAAAGTGTCACGGACTAAGTTTATAAGCATTCTACCCCAGGATCATTTCCCCCATTAGCTTTTTTTTTTTTTTTTGGTAAATGCATAATTTTATAGGCCACAGTGATTTTGGGAAATGTATATATGACATCTTAACAGAACTGTTTGTGTATTTTCTCTAGGCTTCTTGTGATTGAAATTTTTAGATACTTAGATGATTTTTAGATGATCTCTCCTTTACCTATTTTTCCATTTAGTTGTTTTTGGATAGGAGACACAGAATTTTCTGAAATATTTTTAGTCTGTGATTTCATTTTAGCATTTTCATCTCATAGTATAATTCATTTCTATTTAATCCAAACTAATTTTTAAGGAGTATGTTTTACTTGAGGAAAATTTTTTTCTTTTTATAATAATTATTATCTTTCCAGTTTCTTGCTTTAGAAATCTCATTTAACTTATATAATCACTTCAGATCTCTTGCTTTGTTTCTTACAGGAATTTCAGTAGAGTTTTCTTTTTTAACACAATTCCTTATGGATTATGTTGTGAGAGAAAAATCAGAACAAAAGGGAAAAATCACAAGAGAAAAATAAAACAGAAGAAAAAGGAGAAAAACTGAACATAGCACATGTTGATTTATATTCAATCTCCATAGTTCTTTCTCTGGATGCTTATGGCATTTTCCATTCCAAGTATGGCAGATCTTTTATTGCATTTGAGCCTTTGCATGCGGATGTAGTCTTCATTTGGGCTTGTATCTTGGATTGTCCTAGCTCCAAAATATTTCTTTTTTGTAAATAATAATTTATTATTATTTTATTTTTTCTTTTAACTCTTTTTATAGATTTTATAATCTAGAACTTTATGTCAGAGCAAGGTTTTGTTCATTTCTGAATGAATAAAAGGGTTTTTTTTTTGTTTCTGATCTCTACTATATTGCTTCCTCTGGATTTTAAATAGTGTACTAGTTAGTAATCTCTTTCATGTTTATAGTTATGATTAATAAATGTGTATTTATTTCCATATTTATATATTTATATACTCCCATATATATTTCTATTGTGTTTTTCCTCTCTTTAACCCCTAACCCTCTTTATAAAGAAAAAGAAGGTAAAGAAAATGTTTAAATAATACCATTGAAAAATAATCAAAATGTCTATTCTCCTTCCTGTTTCCCTCCTCCACTTTATCATAGGTCTTTATTTTTTTTTCATTTTAACTTTCTTCATGCTTTATCCTCTGATATAGAAAATTTAGTTTACTTATGAATAATTATTCAGTGATTATAATCTTCTTTTTAAACTAATTTTATACTTCTCCTTGAATTTTTCTATTTTCCCTGTTAAGTTCAATGTATTTTTTTAACCAAATTCTGTTTCTATATATTTGTGAGCTCTGAATCTCTACAAATCACTCTTCTTTGTCTAGTTTAGAGGAAAGTAAGATTTTTGTAATGCTTGTTTCCCTTAGCCTTTCCTCTACCATTTAATATTTTTTTATCTCAGTCATCTTTATTGTGTAGAATAAGAAGTGTCTCCTCCCAGATATTCTTCTTTCTTCTTAATATATTCTCTTTTCCTTCCATTTTCTATTTTTTCTTTTAATACTGAATAAAACTATCTCCTCCAGAACTAAATTTGTCTTAGCCTTCTTTATAATCCTTAGAGACACTAAAGTTCTGAAGGGAAATAACATCATTTTATAACCCTTCTAATTTCTCATATGTATTTGACTTTTGAATTTTAGCTTTACTTTACATTTCAAAGTATCTACTTAGCTCTAGTCTTTTCACAAGGAATGATTAAAAGTACTCTGTCTTATTAAAAGTCTTTCAAAGACCTTTGATTGTGACTCATCAATTACATTTGTCATTTCTTTCAGTACCTCAATATAGATGATACCAGGGTTTGGGATCTTGGAGTCATTGAGGGAGCTAGATGTGTCCTTATTAGCTTCCTATTTATCTTGAACAATGTCTACTTATTAACATTTTTTTTTTTTGCTTTGTCCTTTCATTCAAAAAGAATATTCTTCTTGGTAGATATAACAAAGCAAATTAATAGTTAAAACAGTTTTTTGTACTTGCTCTACTTGCTCTAGCTAGTTACCTATTCTAAACAGTGGTTTTATTCTTTTTTTGATGTGATTCCTTATTTTTTCCAGAATTGGTTAAAAAATCTACTTCTTTGTCATCATTAGCTTTTCTTCTAACTTCAGTTTATTCAGAACTTTAGCACACTTGAGCAAATAGAGAAATCTTTTTAATGATGATTAAATTAAGTGAAAATTAAATTAGCCAGAGTGAAGTCAAGTATCTTGGGCAAGGTTGTAAAAGACATAAGATTTTATTTTTATTACTTTATCCTTATAATTCAATACTTCAGTGAGCTGTGTTTTTATTCATGCATGCACTCTATCACAGCAGAACATACTTTTAAAAAAATTGGTAGAGAAGTTTGTAATGTCATAGTTACTGTTAAATTAATCATCTTGACCAGCAAAGGAACAAGTTTCCAGCATCTAAGTTGTGCCAATCCTCAGATGAAAAATATCTATCCATCCATCCATCCATACACATATACATCTTGTATAGCTTATTCACGTATCTTTAAAATGGTGAAGTAATTATTTTCAGCAATTTCTTTAGTGCAAAAATCTCAGTAAAAGGAGTTATATTCTATATATAGCTGAAGTTAGATATACAACATAAAATAAAACAAAATAGAATATCACTACTAACAGCATACCATAAAAGGTAAAAATCTCACAAAATAAGATTAGCTCATTTAAAGTGTCCCCATGTTCATATTCTCTACATAGTACAATCTTTCAGGCTCATGTTTCAAGTACTGGCTTGTCTTTGCATATTAATAACTCAACATGAACTTTTCACTACCCTCAAGAAGAAACAGACACTGATTCTTTAGGCCTATGAAAAGAAGGTAAAACATGCAGGAACAGAATTAGTGTGAAGATCAAAGCACTGCTGTATTGTGGTAGTGTGAGCTAGAAGGAAAAGTCTCTCAATGTCCAAGGGAAAGAGAACTGAATAGCTACTTAGGGTTATGCCTGACTTCTTACTTTGCTATGGTAAAGAACCAGCCAAGAAAATCATTTGAAGAGGCCTTGTCATCTATTTAGCTTTGGGGAAATCTGTGCAATCATCAGAGGTGGGGAACTAAAAAGCTAGGAAGGAAACCAGAGACAAAAAGCTAGGGAAAAAAAGGAAAAGGTTGAAATAAAAATTTGAAGATAGTCTGAATAAAAATCTAACTTACAAGTAAGTAAATCAATAGAGTGTCATGGGGAAAAAAATGGAAAAAATAAGTATAAGTAATGAAAAGGGAGCAAAAGAACCCAAACACAATGAAGAAGTGTTGTATCATTAAAGTAAATGAACCAAAATTCCTCCATGAAAAACAAAATCCTGAAGATTTCTTTATCCCCAAATCATAAAACAAAAGCAAGCTACTTCCATATTGTTTAAGAGTAAACTAAAACTTAAAAAATTTAAAAGACAACATTATGAATGAAATTGATTCAGAAATTGGAGTTATCAAGGATGAATTGAAATTAAAAAAAGGAAGACAAAATGGAGAGACTTTCTCAGATTAGGAGTGAAAGACTTTTTTGGGGAAAAAATACTTTTGCCCACTTTTGAGCAAAGAAATAATAATAATTTTTCAATAAGAGTGTAAGGAATAGAGAAAGGGAAGAAAATATGGCACAGGACAACCTAAATGCAACAACTTCAAAAGAACACATAGATTTTTATTCAAGCCAAAATGATCTCAAAGATAAGATGGGAAGATATAATTCAAGTAGTATTGTTTTCTAGGAAAATTACACACTTAAAAAATAAACAAAACAAAACAAAACCTTGAATTCTATATATCAGAAAATAATGTAACTCAAGTCTTTAAAATTTTTAATATAATCAATAAAGTACTAATTAATTGAATCTCCAAATCACTGCTACAGAATAATTCTATACTTGAAACTTCAAGAAATGCAATGTTTAAATTCTACAATCCCAATAATTAACAACAAATATTACAAAATTACATCTCTAACTAGAGGAAAGATATTTAGTTATGAAGAACAGTTGTAAGAAATCAGAGGAGAAAATGAAGTAGTGTATTCCAAGAAGCAAAGTAACTGAAGGAGCAACCTCAAACAATATAGTTTACAAATATGAGTTTAATCATCAATGGAAAGAGTTGGAACTTCATCAAAAGAAAAAAAAATCTAGTGGGAATGGGAAACTAAGACATGAATAATCCCAAAGTAAAGATATTTGATTTTTTTTAAAGTTTCCATACAGAAGGAATATAATAGAGGTAAATCAGTATTATTTTCAAGAAAAAAAAAGTAATTCAATCTTTCAGGATTACAAACTATTTTAAAGGAAGAAAAAAAAACAAAGTTGATGAGTAAAAAAGGTAGAATGAAGGATTATCAAGTGACAAAATAAAGTATTCAGAAGTTTTTAAAAAAATAATAAATGAAAGACAGAAAACTAAATTAAACATACTATGTTTACAAACTAAATTAACATATCATGAACCACTAAATCCTGCAGTCCCTTTAAGTGAATAAATATATTTCATGTAAGAAGTAATAACAGTAAAAATTTTCATTAATCCTGAAAGGTGAAAGAGGATCTGGGTACATAATCTCATCTAGTTCATATTTGGGCAAAGAAATAATAACAATTTTTTCCTTACTATAATCTTTTTTATTATTATTATTATTAAAGCTTTTTATTTGCAAAGTATATGCATGGGTAATTTTTCAACACTGACCCTTGTAAAACTTTCTGTTACAAATTTTTCCCTCCTTCTCCCCATCCCCTCCCCTAGATGGCAGGAAGTCATACATGTTAATTATGTTAAAATACATGACAAATCAAATGCATGTATACATATTTATATGGTTAACTTGCTGTACAAGAAAAATCAGATCTACAAGAAAAAAAAAAAAAAAAACCAAGAAGAAAAACAAAATGCAAGCAAACATTAATAGAGAGCATGAAAATGCTATGTTGTGGTCCACACTCAGATCCCACAGGCCTCTCCCTGAGCGTATATGGCTTTCTTCATCACTGAACAACTGGAACTGCTTTGAAACATCTCTTTTTTAAAGAGAACTATGTCCATCAGAACTGATCATCATATGATCTTGTTGTTGTCATGTATATTGATCTCCTGGTTCTGCTCGTTTCACTCAGCATCAGTTCATGCAAGTCTCTCCAGATCTCTCTGAAATCATCCTGCTGGTTGTTTCTTACAGAGCAATAATATTCCATAACATTCATATACCATAATTTATTCAGCCATTCTCCAATTGATGGACATCCATTCAGTTTCCAGTTTCTAGCCACTACAAAAAGGGCTGCCACAAACATTCTTGCACATGTGGGTCCCTTTCCTTCCTTTTAGATCTCTTTGGGATATAGGCCCAATAGAAACACTTCTGGGTCAAAGGGTATGCACAGTTTGATAACTTTTTGAGCATAGTTCCAAACTGCCCTCCAGAATGGTTGTATCCACCAACAATGTATCAGCGTCCCAGTTTTCCCACATCCCCTCCAACATTCATCATTATCTTTTCCTGTCATCTTAGCCAATCTGACAGATATATAGTGATATTTCAGAGTTGTCTTAATTTGCATTTCTCTGATCAATAGTGATTTGGAGCACCTTTTCATATAGTCATATGAAAGTTTGATATGAAAGAGATAGTTTTAATTTCATCATCTGAAATTTGTTTGTTCATATCCTTTGACCATTTATCAATTGGGGAGTGGCTTAAATTTTTATAAATATGAGTCAATTCTCTATATATTTTAGAAATGAGGCCTTTATCAGAACCCTTAAATGTAAAGATGATTTCCCAATTTATTGCTTCCCTCCTAATCTTGTCTGCATTAGTTTTTGTTTGTACAAAACCTTTTTAACTTAATATAATCAAAATTATCTATCTGGTGTTCAATTAAGAGTTCCAGTTCTTCTTTGGACACAAATTTCTTCCTTCTCTACAGGTCTGAGAGATAAACTATCTTATGTTCCTCTAATTTGCTTATAATATCACTCTTTATATCTAAATCATGAACCCATTTAGATCTTATAATAACAATTTCTTAATAAGAGTGTGAGCTAGGAGAAGATAATAAAAGCAGTGGAAGGGAGAGATTATAATTTAGGGAGTAGAAGATGTCCCTTACCTGAGGGGTAGAAAAGATAAAATTAAGAAACATTCATATAAAGGTGAGTGTCAATCTTTAGTAAGAGACAGGTCCCTACAGTGGATAAATTTGGGATGAATTTGCTCACCAAGAAGTTGTCTTCCTCTCTTTCTTGCTCCTCATTTGCCCCTAGTCTGTATCCTCATGGTCTATGACCTATTACCTGAAGGGGAATAGGGAACATATGAGTCCTCAAGATCAGTTGGCACAAAGAGTAGTATGGTAGATATTCAACCAGAGATGGGATAATATGGTAAATGGTTATGGTAAGCATAAATATATAAAAATTAGGACTAGGCCTCATACCCTAGGGAATATAAGGACTTCCCTTATATATCATTGATTTAACTTACTTGTTTTCTTTATAACTAAAAGTGAGAAGTAGAAGAAAAGGAAGAAGAGAGGATAAGATCTACAAATTTACTAACATAGAAATAGGGTGAAGGAGAAAATTCAAATTTGGTAGTCCAGAAAATCTACTTTGATGTGGGGCACAGAGAGAATAATAAAAGGAATAAGTCAGCATATAGCTCAAGACTTAATAGAATAGGATTCAGAATAGACTAGAAAAAAATTTCTTGGGGAGGGGCATTTAATAGAATGTTATATAAACTAAGAGATTGAAATTAGCGAAGAATGATTTTGATCCATATTCCTAATTAAGTAAAATGTTGCATATAATGTCAACATGTTCTATGTGACTATTGACTGGAGAATTTTTTTTGTTACATAGCAAGGTTCACTGCATTGGTTGGGGATATGCTTTATTCAGAATTACACATGATGTTAAAACAAAAGTCAACAATATGACTAAAAACACACCAAAAATGGAAAATAATTACAAAAATTGTCTATTAAAATTATTTTGCCAAGGCAAAAACTCTTATGAATATAATAGACAATGGCTTGCTGCAGATAGTGCAACGATTCCCAATCTTGACTTCCAGAAGAGAAACAAAACAGCCTATATAGACCTATCTAAAATTGGAACTGCCTTTCAGGATAGCTAATGAGTTCTCTGCTACTGGATTTTTGAAAAATGCAACCTGTTGGGAATGTTACCTGTTCTCACTTAGGGACAACTGGATCAAAGTTACATACTTTTTAAGATCCCTTCCAATGCTAAGATCCTATAGGTTTAGCATGCATGTAGTCACTTAAAAAGGATGCAATTAAAAAATATGCATGTGTCTCAATTTTAGAAAATCTGATTTTGAAGATACTAATTAGAAAAATTATTCACTTATCAAAAATGATTGCTTTTAAAAAAGGTATTTATTACAAACTTCTTTTAAATAGACATGTCAAGTTCTTTTAAAAGGTTTATCCACCTATCTTGCATAAATTGTTGGAAGTAATGACAAACTTATAGAAGGCTTTAAGTAAATAAGTATGTTTACTCAGGGAATTCTTTTCAAAGTTTTAAGTAGATTACGATTTCTTATTTGCAATGTGGTACTCAGAATAATGAAAATGTACCTTCACAAAGTGGCAGTCTGATTTCTAGTCATATTAAAAAATGCTCTAAATCACTATTGATTAGAGAAATGCAAATTAAGAGGTACCATTTCAAATCTCTCAGATTGACTAAGATGACAGGAAAAAGATAATGATAAATGTTGGAATGAACGTAGGAAAACTGGGACATGAATACATTGTTGGTGGAATTGTGAACTGATCCAATTGTTCTGGAAAGCAATTTGGAGCTATGTCCAAAGGTCCATAAAACTGTGCATACTTTGATTCAGCAATTTCTCTTCTGGGTCAGATTATTAAAAAGGGAAAATGATTCCAATTGTGAAAAAATGTTTGTAGCAGCCCTTTTTGTAGTGACAAAGAACTGGAAACTGAGAGGATGCCCATCAATTGGGGAATGGCTGAATAAGTTCTGCTATATGAATGTAATGGAATATTATTGTTCTATGGTGAGCAGGCTGATTTTAGAAAAGCCTGGAAAGACTTACATGAACTGATGCCGAATGAAGTGAGTAGAATCAGGGGAACATTGTACACAGCAAGAACAAAATTATGTGATAATCAACTGTAATGAACTTGGCTCATCAACAGTGAGGTGATTCAAAGCCATTCCAAAAGGCTTGTGCTGGAAAATGACATCTGTGTCCAGAGAGAGAACTATGGAGACTGAATGTGGATCACAACATAGTACTTTCATCAAATACTATGGGTTTCTTATTGTTTGTTCGATTATTTTTTTCCTCTCTCTTTTTTTCCCCTTTTGACTTGATTTTTCTTGCTCAGCATGATAGATATAGAAATATATTTAGAAGAATTGCACATGTTGAGCCTCTATTAGATTACTTATTGTCTAGGAGAGGAAGTGAGGGGAAAAGAGAAAAAATTTGGAGCACAAGGTTTTGCAAATAATATATTTGTATATATTCTGAAAAATAAAAAGACTATTGTTTTTTTAAGTGGCAGGCTAGACAGGGAATCTGGTAACATGGTTAATAAAATATTACATTTTGCTTAAGAAAAAGTCACTCCACAATACTATACATAGCTAATCAGTTTTCAGCGAATTCAAAATAAAGCCCATAACCCTAAATGCATATTGAATATAATTAAATATGATAACCAATATTTTTTAAAATCAGTTCAAATATGTGGTCAGATCAGAACATTAATGAAACTCTTTGTTTCCAAGAATAGGGCAGGGAGGAAGCATATATTTGGAAAAGAAAGTGATATAAAAACAGAAGGTATCAATAAGAATTTTTTTTTTTAAGGTAATGTTCCTGAGCACATTTGCTCCTTGTCAGATTGGATGACTACCTCCATACGTACCCAGCAGTGTGAGAAAATCCTTGGCTAAGCACACTCTAACTTCCTTTAATGTTGTTGTTTACTCCAGCCTTGCATGACCAGCAGCAGGGTAATTGTTTCAAGTCTGGGTAAAATAGTTCTCTTCTCATAGACCCCCAGCAGGGCAGAGGAAGTTAGTTTAAACTGTATCTCTTTTAGAAAAGAAATACATATGTTACTGAGAGATGATCTTTCTCTACTTCATCCCTAAAGCAAAAGAAAAAGTAATATGCAAATTTAGATCAGTTCCAATATGTGGTCAGATCAAAACATCAATGAAATTCTTTAGAAATAAGGAAGTGTCTCTCTTGTGATTAGATAGACTATGAAGTCATCTTTGAAAACCTATGATTGTACAAAATAATGCTTTTCCTATAAGCAAATGCATATTAAACTTTTTATATCATCAAGAAATATGCTTAAAATACAGAAATATTGAATGTTTAGTTACTAATATTGAACTATGAATCAAAACTATGATAAATTCTTGCTTTTTCCTATTTTTATGGGTGACTTCATATTATATGTTATAAGTAGCACAGAGGATTTTTTCCCCATTTCTTCCTCTGAGTATATATTTATCTTCTCATTTATGGAACAGAGATCAATAAATAAAATAAAAACAACTTTCAGGTGGATCATGAATTTTCTCTGAAATTTGATTATGTTCCACTACCCAGGTATCATTTAATTTGGCAAGTATCAGAGAGACTTAACAATTCACTCTGTTTTTCAGTAGTAAACCCACAGGTACAAGCAAATGATCTTTATTTCTTGATATTTCCTCCAAGTTCTTATCTTTTTTCATACTCCACAATGCAATCTTTATTTCAAGCTTTAATTCAGACTATTTACCTAAACTGAGTAGCATACATTCAATACCATATTTTCTTTTGTACTAATTGGTACCTCTATTTGTGAATTGTGAATGTTAATTTGTGAATGTTAATTACTGCTTCTTTGTGCCTCTATTTTTTTTAAATCATCATTTCTCCAGAGCCTATAAACTAGATGTGTCCAAAAATCTAGCAACTTTCAACCACAACACTCCCAAGCATAGCTCAAATTAGATAAATATATAATTGGGAAATATTTAATAAAATAAATAAAAATACAATAAAATGTAGGTAAAATTAATATGTGGTTTTCTAAGTCAATATACTACCCCGTAGATCCTTACATATGTTTTGCTAGCCTCCATGTATATTTGAATTTGACACTCCTGCTCTATACTACCATAGTTACTTAAGAGGTGACCAGGTTGCCATGACTTTCCCTAAAAATGGCTTCTGCACTGAGGGGCTTTCTTTCTATGTATATTTTTCCCAGCAGAGAGCCCATTACCTGTGAAAGGTTTTCATTAAGAATACAGTGTGAACATCTTCATTAGAAATGGAGAGTGCACAAGATATGCTCTGTTGTGCTAATGGGGTGAAGGGTGTGAACAAGAAGATAAGAGAAGGAAGTATTTAACTGGAAGCATTCCACCTGGCTCTCTCTCTACTTTCTTTAATTGGATGAGGAAAATTCTGTCTGGAAAAAAAGCCTAGATTACTCCCAGCCTGGGAGGGGCCCATAATCTGGAATCACATCTTTTCAGGTCCCTCCCTCTCTAGTTCTCCCATTCCCAACCATCCACTCCCAGTTCATTCACCTTATCTAAAGCTCCTAGCACTATAGATTTTGGAACTAGAAGGAACATCAGAGGTCACCTAGTTCCAACTACTACCTCAATTCAGAGATAAGAAACTGAAGCAGATATGAAGACATTTGCCCTAGGTTACATAGGTAGTTAGGTAAAAGAGAGAATTTGAACCAGGTCCTTTAATATTAAATCTAGTGCTGTCTTCACTGCTCTAGTTTTTTGGGGATAAGTACCTTCCCCAAAGCATCATTGTGAAGAATACCTAAATGAAAATGCATGTCAAGAGCTTGGCAAAACTTTATGGATGTGTGTGTATATGTGTGTGTGTGTGTGTGTGTGTGTGTATGTGCCCAGAAAAATCTAAATAAATAGACCAAACCCCATTTGGTCATTGTTTGCATTCTGATCCACTAAGATTGAATGTAAATAGCAATCATTTTGCTTTGGACAGAAACCCTGAAGATTTTTACCTCCCAGATTCATTCATTCATTTATTATTTAGACTTTTTTGGATGAGGTGAAAGAGGAGATTCTTTGCCTCAATTGCAACCTAGTCTTAATCACTGAATGGGTGTGATCTCAGTCAAACTGAGACCTATTGAAGACCTTAGCTTAAAAAGGCCAAGGTCTCCCATTTCATCTAGGGCCATCTCAGTTATCCTGATCTATATCTGGACACTGGACACATATGGCTCTAGAGGAGGTGTGATAGATGTCCTTGCCCAGCCCTCCGTCCCTCAAATCCAATTCACTTGTATGTCATGGCATCATTTCCCTGGTGTTATGGTGTTCTTTGAGAAGAAATGACAAACAGCAGCAATGTATATGTCTGTGGTATCCATGTATACACATTTACATAGATATACACATAGACATATACACATATGTATGTGTACACAGACACAGACACATGCCAGCTTCTGTTTATACTATTCCCATTCTATGCCCTACAATTTGAAGTACTAGAAGTCTTTCCCCAAATCCTCAAATCCCTATAACTTAATTGAATAGCTTCATTCTCAACCAAATATTAATGCATCACAATAGACTAATTTGCTATCCTTTCCAGGGAGTATTTGTATTTAAGTAAGAGACTCTTGAAAAGTCAATAACTTATTTCAGGGGAATGAATATCCAGTGGGATAATTTTCATTCTACTTGGAGAAAAAGATGCAAGAATCATAAATTTAAATCTGGAAGATGCCTCAAAGGTCATCTAGTTTAACCCATTCATTTTGCTGATGAGGAAAAACAGCATAAGAAAGTTCAATGACTTGTCCAAGTAGTAATAGTAGAGTGGTGATTTGAATCAATGCCTTCTGATTCCAAATTCATTGTTCATTCCATCATACCATGATGCCTTTTAATGCTTTTGAAGAGACGGCAATGGCTCTGAATGGGAAGTTATGAAGTACAGTGGGTAAAATGCTGGGGCTGAAGTAAGAAAGAAGCCTCATGAGTTCAAATCTGATCTGAGGCACTTACTAGCTGTGTGATCCTGGGCAAATCACTTAGCCTTGTTTGCCTCAGTTTCCTCATCTGCAAAATGAGATGGAGAAGGAAATGGTCAACCACTTTAGTATCTTTACCAAGAAAACCCCAAATAGGGTTACAAAGGGTCCACAAATTGGAAATGGATGAAAAACAACAATAATGATCTTGAATGGCACTAACTAAATGGCTATGTACTCTGTGAAACTGGCAAAAAAATATCTATGAAGGTAGAACCACACTAATAGTGTTCAAGACCTCATTAAAAAAAAATCATACTGGGCATCCTTTGGCCCCTCAAACATTTCAATCTGAGTAAAACAAAGTTGAAATTTGCATCAAGTAAAATCTCAATGTGGAAAGTCACAGGAGAGACAAAAGCGCCTTTCACATAATAAATATTTGTTGAATTGAATAGAATATTCAGCTAGAGCAGTGTATGTAAAAAAGGAGAGGACATCCATTTACTCACCATGGTGATGGACCAATCATTGATGGGCTGTGGGAACCTATTGTCAATCTCAAGTCTTTTAGTTTGGCATAGGTACATATAGTTTCCCAATTGAGGACCAATCATCTACAATCATACATGACATGTACTTTAACGTTTTCTTTGGCCTTCTCTGGGATACATTCTTTTTTCCACAAAGATCCATAGGAATTTCAGAAACAAGTCATCAAGATAGAAATTATTACCTCATTTTCTCCTCAGAACTTCTCAGTGTTGGTGTCATTAAACCCCCTGAACATAACTACACTCTATTCTTCAGTTTTCATTTTACATACTCAATCTCTGTTTCTCTGTCTCTATCTCTCTCTTTATTTCTCTCTCTGTCTCTGACTCTGTCTCTCTGTGTCTCTCTGTCTCTGTCTTCCTGTCTCTCTGGGTCTCCCCTGTCTCTCATATCAATTCACTGCTCTTCCACATCCACACATTAGCCACTGGGGTTGTCAAGTTCTGGAAATCCCACACATATGCCAGAGTGACTCTTATCATATTGCTCTCCATATCAATTTGGTCACTCTGAAACAAAACCTTTTGCTTCTTTGTGTCTAGGGATTTGTTTCCCTTCAGGGACCATCTTCTGATCTTCAGGTACCTTTCCTAATTACAACTGCTACTATCTTCCTTCCCAAACTAACTTGTATTCAACAGTGAATATTTATTTTGTTCATCTTATATTTAAAGTGATATGTATGCAAGTGCGTATGTGCATGCATGTGTGTGTGTGTGTGTGTAATACATACTTATTTTCTGCCCCATTAGAATGTAAGAATCTTGTGAGTGGAGATTGTTGGGTTCTTAGAACTTGTATCCCTGGTACCTAGTATGGTACCTAGTATGAGAGCAAGTGCTTGTTGATTGATTCCACATTGTTCTCTGTCTTTCAATTGTGCTGCTCAGCACTACACATGTCTAGAATACATCAAATTAAGGTAATTTTACCCCAGGCCTTATGCTTTTGAGTAAGAAAGGATGAAATGTTTCAAATGACAAAGTTCATTTGGAAAGTTGCTGACTGGTAACCGAGTCGGATTTTACAAAAAACAGAACAACTGAGTTTAAATCCTTCCCCCTCCCACCTAGCATAGGACTCACAAGTACAAAAATAGCAAATGTTTTTGCAGTGACAAAAGAACTGAAAACTAAAGGGGTACACAAAAACTGGGGAATGACCAAGTAAAATAAGGCATATGAATGCAATGGAAACTATAGAGTCATAAAATTTATAAGAGGGATGATTTCAGATAAACCTGAGAAGGTTTATATGATTAAGGTAAAGTGAGCAGAATCAGAACTTTTTTTTTTTTTTTTTTTTTTTTTTTGGCAATACAAAAACTTTTTAAAGACAAATGACTCTGAAAGACATAGGAACTGTAATCAGTGCATTGAACACAACAATTCCAGAGAACAGGATTCATATATGTATATACACACATATACACACACACACTTTCAAACACAGATAATATGGTAATTTGTTTTGCTTGATTATGCATATCATTCTAAAAATTAAATTTATTTTTACAACCATTTACAATATGCTTCTCCAACTGCACCTCTCAATTGAGGAGGAAACATGCATAGTCTTTCATCACAAACATGTATAGTCCAGCAAATCAAAATCCCACATTGGTCATGTTTGCAAATGTATATTTCTCTTTTCATTGTAGGTTGAACACTTCTCTGGAGAAGTATATTTCATTATCAAATCTTCTACATTCATGATTTAGCATTATAATGATCATAGTTCTAAAATCTTTCAAAATTGCTTTCTACTTTAATTTTGTTGGATAAATTAGTTTTACACTTCTCTATTTTTGTATTTATCCTGCTCATTTGTTATAAGGATTTTCTTTTTCTTTTCTCTCAATAGGAAAAAAAAATCAAAAAGGAGAGGGATATGAGAGGTATGAGGGATTGAGACGCCAAAATAAGATAAAGAAAAAGAAAAGAAAGAAAAGTTAGTCATTTAAACATTTAAAAAAGTAACACCCTAAATTTGTTATGTACTTAAAAGAAAAGCAATCTATATATAATAAAGATTTGTGTTTTCTTGAACAATTCTCTGCTTTTGTTCATTGGTATATGGAAGAGCTGATTTTAGATTTAGGGTATGTTTGAAACTATCTAGAAATTAAAGGCTTCCCTAATGAAAAAAAACAGTTCCTGAAAATATTATTCTTATATATTTTTGTGGATATTTCCCCTCTATGGGAAAATATCTGAGATGCTACTTTGGCATACATACAATGTAAAAACAAAAGAAAACAAAATAAAATATAAATACAGCTTTCATCATTTTGGGTAAATTTCTTGTTTTCCTACTTATGGTAGGATATAGATGAGAGTTGTACTTAGAATGGATAAATATGAAGGAATTATTTTGCAGTCTCAATTTTAAAAAATTTAAAAAATTAAAAAAAAAGTTTTGAAATGGAAATAAAGCAGATGCCTATAAATTACAAAATAGCTGAACAACTTATGATTCATGGGTGAAATTCAATCTTCCTTGATTTATATAAAGCATAAAAAGACTTATGAGATATGATTAAAATAAAGCAGATTCAGACAAAATATGCAACATCTTCTATAGCAATGCAAGTGGAAAAAAGAGCAACAAAACCAAAACTGGATTCTATAAAATTATGACTCAGCTTGAGCTCCATAATGAGACATGAGAATTCACTTTTCTTCTTTCTTTGCACAGAGGGGATATGATGAATATAGAACAGTGCATATAATGTTGGTTGATATATTATTTAATTTTGCTAAATGCATCTTTTTTCTTGTTTTTAGTTTTTGTTATAAGAGATGGCTTTCTCAGTAAGATAGGGGAAAGGAATATATTAGGAAAATAAAGTGACAAAAACAAAAGGTATCAAATAAAATTGAATTTTAAAAGTGAACAGCTTTCAAGGGAGATCTCTCTTTTCCCATGTTGATCAATGTATACCTTAAGTAAAGTTAAAACTGTGATTCTAGGAACCACAGCCAATAAAATGCATGTTCTCTGGAAAGCTATGCTATTCCTTTATTGCATGAACAGATCTATTTAAATATGCAAAACTGTAATTGTACTCATATCATGCTGATCAAGCAAAGTTGACCAACTCACCTTCTTCATTCAGTCTTTGTGAAAAGTGCATTTCTAAACAAATCCTGTAATTGATGCCATTGACTTCCCTCTTAGCTATTTTGTCACTCACTCCTAAAGATGATGAATGCTGATGTTGAAATTTCTTCCTATGCACCCAAGTAAGGTTGAATCAGGCTCTAGAAATAGTTGATTTAAGTTGTTAGAGAAAGCAGACAGAGGTCACATGTTTTCATGCTAGAGGTAGAAAGGGGTGGATTTGAAAGCTAGCTAGAATCTTATTCAAATTTCCTCTCTAATGCTCTTTGTGAGTATGTCTCACTCTTTTTCTTTTCTTTTGGGTGCATGAATTGGGAACTTGTTGAGGCTTGTCAGGGTTTGTAAAAGGAAGGTGCCTCTTTTTGCTCTCTCCATTCTCCACACTTTTATTATGCCATATATTGAGTGAGCCACCTATTTTCCCATCTAAACCATCCATCCTGTGATGTGAGGCTTAGTAGAAAATGTCTTAGTGAGACAGGGCTCAAATTCAGACTCAGCTATATAGCTTTGGTAAAATTAATTTAAAATTCAAGTAATAATAATGAATTATTTTAAAGATTTATAAAGATCTTTCCTACAATTAGGAATATAACTAGGATGAAGGTAACTGGTATTTTATCACAGTGAAATGATATGATGGGAGCCATGCTTCCTTCCAGAAGTAGTCTTTTGTCAATATATCTTATGATATCAATTTTAGAGCTACTTTCCCCCACTGACTTTCCTTCGCTCATAACCTTCACTCTTCTCTTCTATTACCCTGTAATTATCAGTGATGTTTCTTGATATAGAGCTGGATTTTCTGTAGGAGAAACTGTCTGCTCTATTGGCAGGATTGCACCCCTGGGGCAGAACATGTTCTGTATCTACCTTGCTCCCAACAGAATTTGTCCCAGTTACAAGAATTCAGTTATCTGCTGTGCTTACAATAATCAAGTGACTTAGGCCATACAAATATCTTTATCCTTATTTTACTCATTTATGACAAAATTGAGAGACATAAAAAGCAACCAATTTGCTCAAGATGACATGTTTAATTGAGCTAACATTAAGCCTTAAGATTTGTTACACCACAAGTAATACTTTTTTCACTAGTGCAAAAAGCCTAAAATCTATTATCTGATAAGTATATTTATATGGTCTGAGAACAAACTTGGTTATCCTGCTTTTTTGATCTGATGTAGGTGGTATAAGTTTGGGATGGTTTAGAAATGGTTTAGTAAAGGTGTAGAAAATGGTTTATTTTATCATTACACTATGAATATGTGTGATTGAGCATAGGGACTAAAATATTTTCTTTTTTTATATTTAACACTTTGTACTAAAGTGTTTCATAAATATTTGTTAAATTGAATTAGTCATTTGTCAAAATCATTCCTTCTCTGGAGTCAGGAAAATCTGAGTTCAAATTTAGCCTCTCTCATGCTACTAGCAGTAGAAACTCTCTGCCTCAATTGTGAAATAAGGATAGTAATCACATTTACTTCATAAGGTTGCTGTGAGGATGAAATGAGATTATATTTATAAATCAGAGTTTCTTAAACTTTTCTGCTTTGACTTCTTTTCACCCAAGAAACTTTTATACAATCCCAGGTATAGAGTTATACAGAATCAAACATTTATGAATAATAAATCATAAATTTGCAATCTCCACATTCAGTTACCTACCCTCACAAGGTTTCACAATTCACAGTTTAAGAAACTTCATTATAAAGCACTTAGCACAATGCCTGGAATATAGTAAAAATTATGAAAATGCTAGATTATTACTGATTATTATAATAAATTATCCTGAACTGATTGTCCTCTAGATATCCTTTTTCATTCTTTCCTCTTCTCTTCCCCTTTTGCTGGGTCATTTTTTTTTTTTTTAATTTTACTCTTAGAAGTAAAATATTGGCCTTCAAATATAAGGCTCCTGTAAGGAGTCTGGCCTTGATTATACCTCAAAGAAGTCATATAGAACATCATGGCTGACAGGCTCCAGGGTCCCTGGCATTAAAAGAGCTTGTTTTCATCTTTATCTCTGACACAGAATCATACCCTGGCCTTGAGCAAGTTGTTTCTTCATCCATTAAATAAGGGTGGAGCCCATTTCTTCCCTCTTTCTTAAAGATGTTATGAAGATTAATGAGGTCATGTCTGAAAAGCACCAGGCAGAAAGGTATTATTGCAAATACAAAGTGTTATGATGATACTGCTATCCTTCTTATACCCCTTCTCACTGTGCACATGCTGGCTGGCAAGTTACCAATCTAGCAGAATTTGTTAGAACTCTTGGAACAGCTAAATCAGGAGAGGAAGTCCATGAGGCAGGATGGCTTATTGCTTTGGGGGCAACTCCTTTTCTTTCATCCTCTCCATTTACAACAGGGTGCCAATCACAGTACTTACTAATATCAAAGAGTGTTGTTAAAATTAATGAATGTCTCCATAAAGTGTTTGAATCCTCAAATTAAAAAGCTTCGTCAAACCACAAGATATTTTGTGAATTCTGAGTTTCTTTTTCTTGTTTTGCTTCCCGAAGGATATTGACTGGGTTTATCACTCTCTCAGGACTTTTTTTAATTACCCTTAACTCACTCTTTATTTGCAATCTTACACTTCTATTGAACTCCCTTGTCTCCCTCTGGAAAAGTTAGCATTTAGTTTCTTGCTTTAATTTTTTTGTTTATTTGTTTGTGAACTGATTACTCAAGAAGCATTGTTTGGACAATAGTACCATTAGTATTTTTTTTTTTTTTTTTTTTTTTTTACAATTAGACTTTATTTTTATGTCAAAGTCCTTTTGAGATATATTTATTTATAAATTTACCCATGGCTTCTATCACACATTATACCTGGCAACTTAAAATAATCAGGATAATAACATGATGAAAATGAATAGAGTGCTTATACTTTTTGATTTCTATGGTATTTCCTAAGAATATATCATTTAATATTATTGAGTTACATTGTCTACTACACCATAGGAAAACACAGCACAAACAGAAGAGCCTTCATCCTGTGTCTAGGAAGATAAGATTGTATTGCATAAGTGGAAACATTTTTCAGAATTAATATTTAGGATATTTTGAATGACTCTCTTAAGCCCTTTATACTTGGATATAGAAACTTTACAGACTCCATTTTTTTTCTATTCTATTTTCTCTTTTTTGAACTATTTCAGTCTGTGCCCCACCCATTTTATGTTCCTTATTTTTTCCTTCCTGATTTCCACCCCTTTGACAGTAGTTTCCCTTGAGGGCTGAATCTCAAAACTTCTCAGCTCCATCTACACTAATCAATTCACAGTTCTTTAGCCTAAGTCTCTATTAAACTGACTTTTTTTCCCCTGAGGCAATTGGGGTTAAGTGACTTGCCCAGGGTCACACATCTAGGAAGTGTTAAGTGTCTGAGGCCAGATTTGAACTCTGGTGCTGTGGGTTGTCTATCCTTGGCACTAGCAATTCATAACTTTGTAGTTCTGGTGCAACAGGGCTGTGGCCCCTAGAAGACTTTTATTTCCAAGAGGGTGTAGCTGCTGAGCAGCCAGGGCAAATTTCCTCAGTTGAAATTCAAGTTCTCTATGGTACTAGAAAGGGAGGAGGAACTGGAGTTTAGTGGTAGGATAGCCTCACTGCCAGTAACACAAGAAATAGGATAGGGATAATTAGTATGTTCAGGGTCAGTGAGTTTTAGGTCATACACATACAATGTACATCCATGAATGTACCTATAGATACAATGTAGCACATATATGTGTGTATACAACACATATATATGTGTGTATATGCACATATATACTTAAACATACTTATGAATACATACACACACATATACTCTGAACTTTCTTTTGTATTCTGGGTGTGCTCTGAAGTTTCTTTATCTTTGGTACATAATTTCTGTTTAGAATGGGTTTGAGAAGTTGTAGGGCTCAAAGAAAATGTTTGTTCTCTATCTTGTTGCTTACGTGGAAGATAAAGACACTTAACAATAAATAAAGGTTTTTTTTAACGTTAAGAATTCAAAAACCAAAATTAATAAACTCTATTTTTGTCCTCCCCCTAATTAACAAGGTTTCAATCAATTAACACAAATGGTTAAATTCCTGACACTTTGACCCACCTCGATTATCCATAGTCATCTGCCATTGCCAGATTCCAGCTTTATTGAGATTGTATCAACATAGGCAATGAGTGGAAAATCAGAGAAACTGAGATAATACTAACACCTCCATCTCACACTCCACTTAAAAAAAAAAAAAAAGACTTGTTTTCATTGGAAAATATCTAGATTCTAAGTCTACACTAAGTACAGAACTGAATATCTTAGCTATTAAGGAAAATGTAGTCTTTCTGGTAGACACATACTAAGATAAAGAGTGATTTCTTTTTATTTTTAAACTATAAAGATATCAATAATTTCAAATGCAACATAATTTAATCTCAATGAAAAAAAGTAACAAATATTAGCGGAAGACAGAACATATCCTCCAGGAGCTTACATTTTAATAGCAAAAGACAATATTTTTAAAAAGCTGAAAAGTTGTTAGAGGAAGAGAGGAGACAAAAATAGTAAAATCTAGACTGCAGACTGGAGAGGAATGAAATGTAGCCGACCTGAGTGATCTTCTTTAGTGGAGATTCTGAGACAATTTATTTAAAGGGAGAATCCAGAAGGGTAGAAGCTACTTCCAATGTGTGAATTCTAAGCCTGAATTGAACTTCCAAGAGAAAGAGATTTCTTGGAGAACAGTAGAAGACATTTGGAGAATAACCTGCAGTGGAATGATGAACTCTCTAAATAGCTGCCAAAATATATCTATATCTATAACTTTATCTCTTATATACACATGTATGTATGTTTGCATACATACATACACATATGCACATATATATATACACAGACTTAAAAATGTGCATAAAACCATTCTTCATTGGGTAATTTAATTTATATAAAGAGTACATTTTGTAGAAATAAATAGCCTCAGGTGGATCATGATAATAATTATCAGTGAAAATAGTACTGCTGATATGGTTTTATTTTAATAGCAATAGTTCACATTTATATAAACCATAGTAACATAAGTTTGAGAGTTGAACAGGGTCTGGAAGATCATGTAGATTTTATAGTGAAGAAAACTGTAGCACAGAGAGAGGGAAATAACTTGCTCAAGACTATCTCAACAGTAAATTCAGAGTCAAGATTTGAATCCAATGAACAATAAAAAACAACCAGAAAGAGAAATAAACTGTCTTATAAATTATCTTAAATTACCATAATTCATCTTAGGAGTGACATTTCAAATTTGATAGCTTTTTTTTTTTTTCAGTGTCTGTCTCTTCGGTTAGCTATTGTTTTAATGAGACTCACAAGTAATAGAGGAAAATATGTTGTGGTCATGAATCTTTTTCTGTTGAGTGAAAAAGCTAAGAAAAAAGATTGTTTGAAATATTAATCAGAAGAAATGTGAAAATCAATAAAAACATTAACATTAAAATTGTTGATGTATCAGGGAAGGATTTATCAATTTAAAAAGGTTTATCAATTAAAATTAAATTATATAACGATGCTGCTGACAGAATAATATAAAGAACAAATTTCTTTTCTTTTAAAAAAAATTTGGTTTTACTTATTGGTGAATTAAAATGAAACAATTAACCTCTGCCTCAGTTTCTCCACTGATAAACTATAGAAAGCAATATCTGGCATTTATATATTCTACTGGCATCTTAAAAGGATTAATGAGTTAGGGATTATAAATTGCTTTGAGCTTGTTGGATAAAATTCTCTGTACAAACATTATCAATATTGCTGAAACTACTAGACTTTGAAAAAATTGCAGAAGTAAAGGAATGACCCTGTGTCAAGTAAGGGACATTGAAGATAAATGATACTTTTCCTGACCTGGAACTCTAGGGACAGAAGTAAAAATAAGAGGAAAAGATAAATTAAGAGTTTATAAAGAATTAATATTTTACTGAGTACTTTTTTTCTGAAATATTCATTCAGATTTTTCTAGAAAATATTTCATTAAATCAGCCAGATATTTTGTTATTAGTTGTTACAAATGTGAGAGGTGAAGTAATTGAATGCAGTTAAGTACGAAGCCTAAAACTATTAAAGTTGATAAGAGAAAGTACTGGTATTAGAATAGGAAGTTCATAAATTTCAGGACTACTGATTTTCCCCTTACTCCATTTTCTTCTTTCATTTTATACGTCTTTCTCTATCTTAAGTGGCATTTCCTTTTTGAAGTCTTCCTTGGTTCCTCCCCTCAAAACTTTTATGGCACTTGTTTGTACTGCTTATTCCACTTTAAGATACTTAATGCAATCTATTTTGCATTACAATTAAATGGATCCATCTAATCCAGCCTATCCAAAGAGATCTACAGGTAAAATTGTTAGAAACACAACAAATTGATGCAAAAAGCAACAGACTTTTTTACTCCATCCATGATTGTGGAAAAATCACTTTATGATTTCAAAACCCCAATATTCAAAATGTTATGAAAAAAAGTGAAAATAGCAGATAAGATAAAATCAAGAGGAAAAGATAGATCTGATCATAGGAAGAAATTACACAAATTTACATTGGAAATGGAAAAAATAAAAAAAAAACACTAAGGGATTATTTTTCAAAATAACTAAAGAGAGGGAAAGAGGAAGAAATTATTTATTGAGCACCTGCTTTGTGCCAGACAAAGTAAAAGTACTTAAATATTATCTCATTTAGTCCTAAAAGAGTGATTAGAAAAATAATATGAAAAAGAAGCTTCTGGTAAGATTGCTACCAAAAAAATGTAATAAAGAAGATATAAACAACTACCAATTATTTGGAGGGAATTTTTTTCCATTTCTACAAAGACTAAAAATTAAATAAACATTAATTAATTATAAATTAAAATAAATATTAAATAGATAAAATCTATTAAATAAAATTAAAGCTAATTTTTATATAACAAAAATCCACCTTCTCTTCCTCCCATCATTCTTCCCCAACTGAGAAGTAAGGTAAGACAAAATTCCTGTTGCAAATATTCCTAATCAAATAAAACAAATCCCAGCCTTGGCCATGTAAAAACAAACAAACAAAAAATCTGTCAAACTGTGCTTTAAATCCATTACCTTTCCATTAAGAATTTTGTATTATGTTTTTTCATAATTCTTGAAATGTTGTTGGTCATTGTAGTAATCAGAGTTACTCAGCCTTTCAAAGTTGTTAGTCACTGTATAGCCTGTTTTCTTGATTCTGTTCACTTCACTAATTCACTTAATAAGCTCTCTCACTCATTCAGTTTGTACAAATATCATCAGGTTTCTTGAAAAACCACCCCTTTCATAATTTCTTATAATGCAATAATATTCTATCATATTTATGTACTATAACTTGTTCAGACATTTCGCAATTGGTGAGCATTCCCTCAGTTTCCAGATTTGTGATAGTGTAAAAAAAAATGCTATTTTTATATTTCCTTACTTAGAGTTGGTTTTGTTTAGGACTACTTCCTCACCCAACATGCTTTTCCTTTTATCTCCTTCTCACCCTTTTTCCATTTTACTCCAAGTGTCCTATTGAGTTTATTGGTTGTT
>JAJPUD010004847.1:12430-39619 GCA_023553655.1 Myrmecobius fasciatus
GAACTGATGCTGAGTGAAATGAGCAGAACCAGGAGATCATTGTACACAGAAACAACAATATTACATGATGATCAATTCTGATGGACATGGCTCTTTGCAACAAAGAATTATCTCAAATCAGTTCCAATTGTTCACTGAAGAAAACCATATACACCCAGAGAGAGGGATATGAAATGTGGATCACAACAAACATTTTCATGGTCTCTATCGATGTTTGCTTGCATTGGGTTTCCTTTCTCAGATATTTTTTGTTCACATAGATAGGATTTTTCTTGCACAGCAAGATAAGTGTGGAAATATGTATACATATATTCGACTTGTCAAGTATTTTAATATAATTAACATGTAGTGAACTTCCTGCCATCTAGGGGAGGGGAGGGGACTGGGGGGAAAATTTGTAATGGAAAGCTTTGTAAGGATCAATGTTGATCCTTACATGTGTTAATGCAAATAAAAAGCTTTAATTAAAAAAAAATAATTAAAAATAAAAATTAAAAAAAAATGGAAAAAAAAATTGGACAGCACTGGGTAGGTAGCTACATGGCACAGTGGATAGAGCATTGGACCAGAAGTCAGGAGGACTTGAGTTCAAATCCAGGCTCAGACACTTAACACTTGCTAGCTGTGTGTGACCCTGGGCAAGTCATTTAACCCTAGTTGCCTCAAAAAAAAAAAAAAAATTGGACAGGATTTTAAAAGATAAGTTATTCCAGAAATAAATTTTCCTTCCTAGCTACTAGGAATTGGTGAACATGGCTTCATTTTTCTTCCTATGTTATTTAATTATTTGATCGTTTCAAAGCACTCTTCAAACTTGTATAAAACTTGTAAATATATACAGAAAGTATATAAAAGCACTGAAAGGAAGTTCAAAATTTCTCTTACCCAAATGGTTGGGAACCAGACAGTGAGTGGGTCATAGGTATAATTTTTTCCCCCCAAGAAATTTGTGAAGAGAAGAGAAATAGGAGATGGTATAGAAAAATCAAGTTAAGAATTTTTTAAATTTTTTAAAAATTGAGTATGTGTAACTTTGTACATAGGAGGGAAGGAGTCAGTACAAAGGGTCTGGTTGAAGATATATAAAAAAGAAAATGACTGATAGAATAAGACACTAGAGCAATGGGATCAGAAACATTCAGAGCAGAATTAGCCTTAGCAAAGAGTGACTAACGAGACCTTTTCCTCTAAGAAAGGAGAAAATGAGTGATGATGCTTAGGGATAAAAGAGAGAAATTAGGAGCTCACAGTCAGATGGCCTCAAACTTCTCATTGAAGATTAACTGCGAGGCAGCCTCACAGAGGGTAGAGCACTAAGTATACAGTTCCAGGTTCAAATCCAACTTGAGAGACTGATTTATTACATTACCCCAAGGAAGTCCTTAATTCTCTATCAGTTTCTGTTTTTTCTTTGTAAAGAAAAAGTTAGACTAGAGATAACCTCTAACGTCTCCTCCAATGTTAAAATCTATGATCCTGTGATCTGTGGTCCTAAAGCTCTGTGCCTTTGTCAATTATTATTTGTGTTATTGTTAATTTGTAAGGAAGAGAGTTAGGGTTATGGTTGTATTCTTGAAAGCTAAAGGTTTAGAATAGTTACTGTAGGTAATGAGATAGGGAACCAACAAAAATTAAATAAAATGACTAGCAATAATAAGGGCCCAGATGATGTTACACTTCATAAAATTTTATGAGTAAAGTCAACTCAATATTTTTACTTTCTCAGTAGTTCAAGTAGGAACAAAGAAATGGAATGGGGATGGCTTAGCCAAGGTTGAGGATTAGCAGATCAACACCAATGAAAAGTCTAAAGATGAAGGATTTAAAAGTTGTGACTTAGAAGTCATTAATGTGACAGACCAAGGGTCAATCATAGAATCTCAAAGTTGTAAAAGACTTTAGAGATCATTCTGTTTAATCCATTCTGAAAGAGGAATTCCCAGTCAAGCACAATCCCTTACCCCTCAGCAAATGGCCATCTAACCACTTTTTAAAGACAGTTATGGAGAACTCACTACTGTAGCCCATTCCACTTTGGAAAAATCTAATTATATCTAGAGCACTATGTCAGATGCAAGAGGAGATAAAAAATTTAATACTGAAATCTGCTTCTCTGTAACTTCTACCCCTGTTCCTGTTTTTACCTTCTGAAGCAAGTTAAAATTAATCTCATTCCATTTGACTAAGTGTGGAAACAAGTAAAACCAGATTGGAGAAGAAAGCCTGGAAGAATAAAGAGGTACAAGTTACATGACTAGAAGTCGCAATAAAGATGAAGATTAGTATGAATGAGGGAGTAAGATAATATCATAGGAAGCCATGATTCAGGGAGTTGAAATCCATGTTTCTAGAGTTTAGAGTGGTACAATTTCATGAGATGGTGAAGCCTAAAGTATTTTAGAAACATTTTTGAGTTGAAAAGGAAAATTTGGTTAATTAAGTAATATTGGAGATATAAACTTCTAGCTAAAAAACACATCATTTACTTGGAAAAAAATTGATTACTTGTTCTCCATCTAAAGAGTAGCTTTGGCTTTCTTTATTTTACTGGAATAAAACTAGTATATACCTAAATCTTACTGAATCTTTTCATTTTCTCTCTGAATCTATTTCTTTTAAATGTTCTCTGACCAAAGGCCAACTGTGCAGGAAGATGGAGGTGATGTGATCTACAAAGGCTTTGAAGATGGCATTGTCCAGCTGAAACTGCAGGGTTCCTGTACCAGCTGTCCCAGTTCCATCATCACTCTGAAAAATGGAATCCAAAACATGCTACAATTCTATATTCCGGAAGTAGAAGGTGTAGAGCAGGTAGGTCAGTACTATTTTGCCACTTGAATATGTTATCAGTTCATCAGCAAGCATTTCTTGAGAATGTGCCTTATACCAGGTATTGTGCACATCACATAAAAGTTGTAACTTAGAAGTCATTAATATGATAGACCAAGGATCAATCACAGAATCTCAGAATTGTAAAAGGCTTTAGAGATCATCTAGTTTAATCCATTCTGAAATGAAATTCCTATCCTCAGAGGATTTACATGTTACCTGGAGAGAAAATATGAATACACATATGGTATGTATATTTATGTGTATGTGTGCATACCTATAGAATATGTACAAAATAAACACAAGTAAATTTAGAGAAAGAGTACTAGCAGTGGGGAGATCAAGAAAGCTTTATGTAGAAGGCAATACTTCAGCTAAGCCTTGTAGGAAATAAGGTATTCCAAAAGGCAGAGGGAAGGAGGAAGGGTGTTCCAGGCATGGAAGACATAGAATGAAAAGACTCTTGAGATAGGAGTTTTAAGTATTAGTTGTGAGGAACAACTTAAAAGTTATTATGGCTGGTCCCTAAATTGTGACAAAGAAATAAAATGAGGCTGGAAAAGTAGGTGAGCTGGGCAAAATTGTGTAGGAGCTTTAAATAGCAAACAGAGGAGTTTATATTTTTTTCTCAAGATAATAGGGAGCCATAGAAATATATGTAATAGTGGAGTGACAGAAACAGACTATGCTTAAAGAAAATCTCTTTAGCCCAACTGTGTGGAATGTAGATTGGAATTGGCAGTAATTTAAGATAGAGAAATCAATTAGGAGGCTGTTACAGTCTTCAATTCAGGTAGTGCTGTGTAAGGAGTGAGAAGTGTTATTATTTTTAGTTCAGTACTTTATATGACACTTTTCAAAATACAACCTGTTCTTTTTAAAGTTGAGAAAAGGAACATCATCCCTAAGTCCTATCTTATAGGTCATAACATTCTAGATTAGATTAGAGAAGAAAATTGAGTTACTTCTTTAGCAATTATTAGGAAAAAAAAATACCCAGCCAGTTATTTGAGGTCTTTGATAAAATATTTTGTCATAATAGATGCACTTATGAAGTTTAAGAGTAACCTGAAGAATCCCAGCCTGGAGCAACAATGTACATGGTCCAAAATTCTTGAGCATGTCCAAATGGGAGGTTTTGGGGGGAGGTGGAAACAGGAAAGGAATTTGTTGACCAATTATAAATGTATTGATTTTTTCCAGTTATAAATATCATTGGAAATGAACAGTGTTTAGATTCAGTTATCCAGGTGCCTCTACTTTTTCACCACAAAACATGTCTTTGTGTGATGTAATTTCAAAATTGTTTAGTTTTTGCTTTATTGTCTTCTGGTCATTATTTTTTATTGAGTATAAAAGAGACAATTAATGAATTTATAAAGAAATATTTGTATTCACTGACCTAGGTGTGGTTGTTTTATGATATTCAAGTTAGGAACTTGAAATGGCACTTTAATTACAATAGTCTTAGTGAGAAGGAGGAAGTTCTTTGTTTATGTGACCTCTTTTCCTTTCCAAAGAAAATAATTTACTGAATTATTCATCAACTTGTGCAATATGACCAAAACTCTATAAGATCTTTCCCTCTTGGGAAAGGTGGTTTGATATAATGGAAAGAAGGAGTCCTGGAGTTGGAATAGGAAAACTTGGTCTTAGGTCTTAGCCCTGCTACTTGCTAACTTAGGTCAAGTCACCTCTCTGGGCTGCAGTTTACTTAACTGTGAGATGGTTTCAATAATATGCTACCCAGGTCTTGAGGTTGTAGAGAGCAAAGTATAGTGATACCTCATTACTCATCTGCTTCAAAACTCATCAAATTTGATATTTAAAGCATTTTGATGAGAAAATAAGTACTTCAGCACTTGTCGCTTTCTGGGTACTCATTACTCTAGGTTGTTGTCTTGACTGAGAAGTGGGGATGTGATGTTGGCCAGGTATACTGCCCGTCTCCCTCCAATATCTGTGGGCAGCTCCTTCCCAGCAAAGGCAGGAGTGCAAGATTGTCAGGTTGGAGTCCACAGTGCTGAAGTTATGAAGGCTTGTGGTCAAGTTGTGGGACAGTTCCTGCAGGATGATGGGGCTGCAGTGTTTATAAAGTCTCCTAACTCCCAAAACAGTAATATTGGAAGGGGTACAGTGCAGCTGTCATGCTCATCCCGAGGAAAAGCAGCTGGAGCAGCAGGGCAGGGGTGTGAGCAGCAGCCCAGACAAAGACAGCAGAGGGCCCAAAACTTCTTCCTTGCAGCCCTTTAGAGAACTCTCTAAGACTATTAATTGTAAATAAGTTCTTAACCCTGAATTGGTAAGAGGGAGTTTCCTTCCCTTGGAATTGGTTGGACCCGTGAAATCACAGGCCTAGTCTTATCCCCTCTTTAGAAGGGATCAATGAAATATGTCTTAGTGATACTTTGTCTTTACATTATTTTTACAACCTTCTCCATCTCCCAGATTAATCTCCTCTTATGACAAAGAAAAACAGTTTTAAAAAATATCCAATACAGCCACCACAGCAAGATATTTCAATAGTATTTTGGCTTACAATCATGTAAATTTTAGAATTTTTTTTTAAATACATGGTACATAGGGGCACTTTCAGGTTTATCTCTACTATACAGAAGAGAGTGCTAAAAGTCTGAGAAATGAAGAGGCCCAACTAGGTCAGTTGGAATAAAAGCCTGTAACATTTTTTTGACCAATGGAATCATTTCTTACGCCTGTGTGACTGATACCAGAGAAACTTTTTCTGAGCCAGGGAGGTTAACTGGTTTGCTTCTTAAATATGACTATTTGATTTTCCTTCTTCCTATTAATGACAGTATAAACGTATAAATTTTGAATCTACATTCAGATATATATCAAAGGCATCTTAAAAAAATTTTTTAACAGTGATTAACAGTTTTATTCAGGCAGTGAAACATGAAAAAAATATATTAGTACTTACAATAATTTCATTTGTATAAGTATAACTCTTACAAATATTTATTTGACATATAAAAAGGGAAATTATTGTACATATAAAATTTATGTAGATGATCATTACATATACAATGCAATCTTGGTAGGAGTCAAGCAGCTTTCACTCCTCCCTATGGGAGGGTAATCAATCACTCACTGTATGGCAGTCACAGGGGCACAGCGGAAGCAGGTGTGCAATTAAGATGGTCACTTATTGGCACATGTTACTATATGTGGAAATCTATTGGCAATGTACTCGTGCTGACAGCAACACTGAGGAACTTACTGGCACCTTTGAGAATTAAAAGGGGCATCTGGATTTTACCACAAGGAAGAAAAGACTCCAGATTAAATTTAGTTAAGACCTGGGGGTGTCTTAAATATTTTAATGGAGTTTTCTTGTATTTCTACATTGCTAGAGATTATATTCTCTCAGAAAAGATTATTTGGAAGGCCATATTCAGGAAAATGGTTTCTCCTAATGAACATATAATATTCAGAACAGAATAATGGCAATTTGAAGTTTACTATTTGAAATATTTAATTCATTTTATTTTGTGTTTAGGTTGTAGATGATGAACTAGATGAAAAAGATGCAAACTCACCCTGAAACACTACAGATTCCTTGAAGTGAATAGCATGGACCTCTGAAGAAATTTATTGAGGATTAATAAAAGGTGTCATTTTCTTCAAAGAACTATAATTAAATGTGGCAATTATTTTTCTTTGTATTATTTGTTAAATAATTTATTTCAATCTGATTGATATTCTATAAATGTGACTTGTTTCCAAATAGATACTTTCTTTTTTGTTTTTTATTTCAGTACAATTTTTCTTTTGTATAAAGTATGGAAAGGCTCAAAACATTTTTCCTTATCTATTTTATCTCTAAATACCAAAAAAAAAAAAAATCAGAACTAAGAAAAAGTTATTTTCACATCCTGTGAATAAAATAAGAATGAACTCTTTGCCCAGAAAATCATCTCTTAACACATATTCCTAGTTTGGTATGTTTATTTTCTGTTTTGAAATAGTGCTAGGAAAACTATCATCAGATAATAATTCTTGAAAATGAAAGTAGAAGATTAAATTAAAGCAGCTAACTGCTTTCCTTAGTCCAGAGAGGGAAGAATTTGTCTCAGTTCTCAGTTCACACTCTCTATTCCTAAATGCCATTCTAGTTATGTCTACCTGTAGCCTACCTTTTGTTGAAAGTATATGGCAGGGGCACAGTGGGTAGAGCACCAGCCCTGAAGTCAGGAGGACCTGAGTTCGAATGTGATCTCAGACACTTCCTAGCTGTGTGACCCTGAGCAAGTCACTTAACTCCAATTGCCTCAGCAAAAAGCAAAAGAAAAAAAAGTATATGGCATAGGACACTTCTGTTCTCATTTAAGTCACTTGAAGTGATCTTTGAACTTGGAGAGAGGAGTCTAATAAAGTGATCCAAGAATCTAGCCTTAACTCTCTTATGATCCATCTTTTTATCAGTGATTAGGATGATATTTTATACTTCTCAAATCTGCAAATGACACAAAGCCAGGAAATGCTAGCTCACAGATTGGATGAGAGTCAAAATATAACAGAATGTTAGACTTTATTTCATAATGAAAAATATAAATCCTACACTTAGGTCATAGATTTAGAAATGAAAGGGATTTAAGGTTCACCTACTTCAGTTCCCTCATATTGGAGGAAGCTCATGTGCTAGCCAGTTAACCAAGGTATCAGAGCTGAGATTTGAACTCAGGTCCTCTGCTTCCAAATGTAGCACCAATGCTCCAAATCACTATTGATCAGAGAAATGCAAATTAAGACAACTCTGAGGTACCACTACACACCTGTCAGATTGGCTAAAATGACAGGAAAAGATGAATGTTGGAGGGGATGTGGGAAGACTGGGACACTGATGCATTGTTGGCGGAACTGTGAACGGATCCAACCATTCTGGAGAGCAATTTGGAACTATGCTCAAAAAGTTATCAAACTGTGCATACCCTTTGACCCAGCAGTGTTTCTATTGGGCCTATATCCCAAAGAAATCATAAAGGAAGGAAAGGGACCCACATGTGCAAGAATGTTTGTGGCAGCCCTTTTTGTAGTGGCTAGAAACGGGAAACTGAATGCATGCCCTTCAATTGGAGAATGGCTGAATAAATTGTTGTATATGAATGTAATGGAATATTATTGTTCTGTAAGAAACGACCAGCAGGACGATTTCAGAGAGGCCTGGAGAGACTTGCATGAACTGATGCTCAGTGAAGTGAGCAGAACCAAGAGATCATTATTCACGGCAACAACAGTACTATATGAGGATCAGTTCTAATGGACATGACTCTCTTCAACAATCAAATGCTTCAAACCAGTTCCATTTGTTCGGTGAAGAGAGCCATATACACCCAAAGAGAGGGATGTGAAATGTGGACCACAACATAACATTTTCATGATCTCTATTGAGGTTTGCTTGCATTGTATTTCCTTTATCGGATTATTCTTTCTTGTAGATACGATTTCTCCTGCACAAAAAATGATGCAATAACTATACATATATTCGATTTCTTAGGTATTCTAACATAATTATCATGTAGTGGATATCCTGCCATCTAGGGGAGGGGTGAGGAGTAGGGGGGAAAAATTTGTAACAGAAAGCTTTGTAAGGGTTAATGTTTAGGAATTACTCATACATATGTTTTGCAAATAAAAAGTATTAATAAAAAAATGTAGCACCAATTCTACTATACCATATTTCCTCCTCAAAAATTAAAAACAAAAGAATCAGCATCACAAGGATAGGATGGACAATAGTTTTCATGAACAAGACCTAGAGTTTTTAGTAGACTACAAGCTCAAAATGATTAGGCAGCCAAAGAAGCCTAAAATGTTTAGAAGTATCATGTCCAGAAAGGGAGGAAGGTAATAGTCCCACTGTGCCCTGTCGTGATCCAACCCCATCTGGAGAACTGTGTTCAATTCAGAACATTACATTTTAGATAAGACCCAGACAAATTGAAGGTTGATTGACTCTTGAAAAGTGAGAAAACTAGAGACTTTGTCACACATGAAACAGTGGAATGAATGTTCAGTCCTGAGGAGACTTGGAAAGGAAAATGTTAGCTGCCTTCTTGTGTGAAAAAGGGGATTTATTTTGTTTGGACTGGATAAAACTAAGAGCAAACACTGAAGGTTACAGAGGAGCATTTTAAAAAGCTATGAAAGGGAAGCATTGGAAGGACGGAAAGGAACTTTCCACAGACAGTATTGAAGGAAGAGATTGGTCAGTTGTTTGTTGGAGATGAGGTAGAATTTGTTTTCATGTATAGATTAGACTAAAGGCCCTTTCAACTCTGAAATCCTGTGGTTTGACCATGAGACCAGCTATCAGGTGCCTTTTCCCCTGCTATAAACCAATTTTGCCTGAATCTTTAAGGGAAGTAAAAAATGTAAAGATTCACTTTCAGTTACTTAAAAACTACCTCCTGCAAATCTTTCAAAACAATGCACAAAAAAAGTCTTGCTTCAACATATCTTCCTGTAAAAAGTTGCTGCTGAAGGATAGGAAAGTAATTTGGGAGATCCACAGCAGGTTAACTTTACCATTAATTCCTCCATTTCTAGTAACTGTCTAGAAAGACTCATGATTTCACTGATGTGAGAAACTGCCAAGAAGGAAAATTCCCATCTACCAGTGCATAGCAGTAACTCCTCTGTGATTTTCTGAGGCATTAAGAATTTAAGCCATTAGAATTTGAGTTTTGCCCAAGAGCATACAGATAATACATAACAAGTTCCTGGGCTTGAACATGTCCTTCAGTGCTTGCCTACAAAGTTAGCATTATGTTCCCCATGCTGTTTTTCAGAATTTGAATGAATTAATAAATGTCAATCAAGTTGCTGACCTAAATCATTAAATTAAATGGTCTTAATGTTCATCCTTCTTGATCTCTATAGTATATAACAGTCCCTGTTTCTTCCTGGAGAGCCTCTCTTCTCTTGATACTGCCTTCTTGGTTTTCCTCCTACTTATCTTATTGCTTGGTCTTCCGTGCTAAATCCTCATTCATGTCACACTTGAACTTTAGCTTTGTTTTGAATCCTTTTCTCTCACTTGGTGGTTTTATCAGTTCTCATCCAATCAATGTGGGTGACTCCCAAATGTGTATTTGGGAGTCATCCAAACCTGATATCTCTTCTGGGCTCTAGCCTGCTCAGGTAGTATTGGGGTAATTTTTTAATGCCATAATTTTGAGGCACAACTAATGTGCTTCCCCTTGAGATGATGAATTCGGAATCAATTTAGTCAACCAGCCTCAAATAGTTTTTAAAAGAAGGGTATTTGCTAAAACGGTATAATACAGTTGGTACAAAATATTTCCCTGAACAAATATGATACACTCTGAGAAATATATAGAGTCCAGGGGGAAATGGTCTCAGGCTTTGGTGAGGACATATGACAAAAGGGATGGTTCACAGCTGGCTGCAGAAGTCCTTTTCTCTCATTCATGGGGTGCTCACAAAGCTCCCATTAGGCAGCTATAGTTTCTTTGCTAGGTCCTTGTGGAACTATGGTTCAGATTCATTCATTGTCATCAGCTTATCTGGAAATACTGTGAGGATAATAGTGAGAGGATGATGGGAAGCCTAATACTTTCTGGCAGCTCATAAGTGACTCCTCCAGGCACAATGGGAGAGGAGATTTGGTCAAGCCAAAGTTAAAAGCCTTTCCTTTCTCTCCGGACAGTTCCTTCTTATGGAAATAGTAGAAAGTCAGGTTTTCTCTGACCTTTAGAATCAGCCCAGTTCTCCAACTGGATAATTTAGAGACCACACCTTGGAAGTCCATATTTCTTCAGCCTATCCACTCTCCTTTTACAACATCACTACAGTCCAAAGGGCTTTTTGCATTTAGTCTTAAATCTATGATTGGAACATCTTATTACTTATCACAAATTGAGTTGACTTGATTAACTTCTAATCCTACTCTTATATTTGCACATATATGTGTATGTATATGTTGTCTATCTGTTAGGAGCCCCATCCCAAGACCACCCATCTCATTTTAGTCCTTTCTTTTTACTAATAAGAGACATTGCCTTCAACTTCAGTTTCATGGGACAAAGTCTCAAATCATCCCAGTCTAATTAAAACGTGTCACTATAACTATAGCATATTTAATATATCGCTTACTCCCTAATATCAACCAGATATGTACTGCTTATTTATCTTTAAAGCACATTATAAAGGTAAAGAATTAGAATTATTATTGAGAGATAGTGTTTTATAATGGAAGGTGAATCAACCATTAAAGGCCTGGATTCAGGTCTACGATCTATCACTACTGATTTTGTCATCCTCCACAATTTAATTAACCTTCAAGTTCCCCAGTCAACTCTGTAAGACATAAATAGCAGGACAATGCTTTATCTTTCTAGATGGAGATTTCTCACTAGGTAGTTTCCTAGATAAATGAAACCTCTAACCTAGATTGGGGGACAGGAAGGGTATTTACTATGTTTTCAGTTCCTGTTGAACATTTTAAGGTTTTTTAAAATACAACTGCTTGTATTAAAATAACAGCCTTAAGAAAGAAAAAATAAATTGGGGGAGGGGGGAAGTAGGAGAAATACTTCTCACTATCTTGAATGTTTTCATATAATATCTAGATAGTAGTGGTAAATAGCAATGTGGCATTTCCTGTTAGAAATAGTTTTGCTGAATGCACTATTTCCCCCATAGTTATCATCCATTACCAGTTCCTAATATATATGTGCTATCAATTACAAGACCAGTAAGATACAACCACTGAAATTAAAGAGAGGTGAATCTATACCTTGTTCAGATTTTCTTTCAGGGGAAAATGTTTTGTTTTGTTTTGTTTTTTGGTTAGATTTCTCTCTCAGCATTTCCCCCAAAAATATAATCCATAGAAAAGTACATGCTATTATGACAAGGTTCCCCCGAAGATTTCCATATGATTCAGGCTTTTGATTATCTCCCAAGTCTAATGTATTTTTGGAGATATTTAAATCTATTTAAATCCACAGCTCTGAACCCCCACCTGGTGATTCTTTGCAACACTGAACTATATGGTCTGTGAAATCATAGCAAAAGACATTTAATTGAAGTAAGTTAACAAAGAATCATCCCACCCCACCTCACCTCTTTACCTTCTTTCTATCTCCTATAGTTTACACATTGTTAGTGGGAAAGAAGACATTTTCCAGGAAATTTGTGTACCTAAGGCTATGCCTCCCCACCTCACCCCTAGACACACCTTTTCAATCTTTATATCTGTCTACTCTTGCCTACCTGCTGCTCTGGACTATCCCTACAGGTGTACTTTGTAACTTTTCCACCGATGCTTTAAATAAAGCAAGTAATTTCCTGGAGCCTTCATATTCTCAGAAGAGGTATTTACTATGGTATATCCTGAATTTCTACATCTACATCCAGGTAAAATTACATTATGTTTTGGTTCTATAATTTTTAGATAAAGAAAGAAAATCATCCCTGTTAAGGTTTATTTGCTACTTCTTTGTCCACAGCCAGTTCTTTAAAAAAAATCTGAGAGTGAAGTGATATACTTCTTTTTTCCCCCACTTAATAATATCTTATTTTTTCCAATTACATGTAAAAATAGTTTCCAACATTCACATTTATGAGATTTTAACTTCCAAATGTTTTCTCCTTCCCCTTCTCTCCCATCCCTAATATAGTAAACAGTCTGATAAAGATTACACATATGTACAATCATATAAAACATATTTCTACATTAACCATGTTGTGAAAGAAGAATCAGAACAAAAGGAGAAAACCATGATCAATAAAAAAAATTTGGAAATAGTATGCTTTGATTTGCATTCAGATGCCATCTTGCTCTGGATGTAGACAGCATTTTCTATCCCAAGTCTTATTAGAATTATCTTAGATCATTGTATTGCTGAGAAGAGCTAAGTCTATCAAAGTGGGACATCACACCGTGTTGCTGTTACAATGTACAATGCTGTACGGTGATTCTGCACAAAGTAGTACACTTCTATTAGAAATTTCTCAAGTCTTCCTCTCTTCCAAACTCCCCCTATTACTGCTGGGCTCCCTGGCTTGGGTCATCCTCCGTTCCTCACCATTCATTTCGCGTATCCAATACCCATTATATTTTCACACCTCTTGTTTTAAGTCCCCTTTCCTACTCATACAGTTGCCACCCTGATGCAGGCCTTCATGATCTCATTCTTTGACAATTACAATATCCTTCTAGTTGGTCTTCTTTTCTCAAAGCTCTCCTCACTTCAGTCCAGGCTTCTCTTAGGTACCAAAGTGGTTTTCCAAAGAACTGGTCTGACCCCCTACTCAATAAGCAATTTATTACCTCCAGGAACAAATATAAAATCCTCTGTTTGGCTTTTTAGGCCCTCCACAACCTGGCTTCTACTTACCTTTCCAGTGCTCTTGTATTTATTTCTATACCCTGCGTTCTTGGACTTCATGTTGTCCCTCACACATGGCACTTCTTCTGGCTCCATATATTTTCAGTGGCTGTCCTCCCTTCCTAGAAGGTTCTCTCTCCTCCACTCAAACTTCTCAAACAATTCAAATCACACCCTCTTCAAGATGCCTTTTCTAGGATCTTCCCTCCACTCCCCTCTGCCTTTCCTCTGGAATTAGCTCCCATTTACACCCTTTATGTCTTGTACATGCATAGTTGTTTGCATGTTGTCTCCCCATTAAAGTGTCAGCTCCTTGAGAGCAGGGACCATTTATGCCTTCCCCCCTTACCCCGAGACTTAGCACAATGCTATATAGTCAACACTTAGGAAGTACTTGTTGATTCACTGACAAATTCATGGAAATCTGAGGCTAATGGCCAAAAAAGAGAATTTTAAATCAGATCAGAAGTTGAAGTTGTTGAGAGTTGATGGTTAGGGCTTACTTAAAGCCTTAGAAATTTCTTTAGAGCTTTGTTGGGGGACTTTTATCCATGTGAACTGCTAGGACACTTCCTGATGATTTTCCAGAATGATTTCAACAAATATGGAGGAGATGTGGAAATCTGGGACACTAATACATTGTTGGTGGAACTATGAACGGATCCAACCACTCTGGAGAGCAATCTGGAACTATGCTCAAAAAGTTATCAAACTCTGCATACCCTTTGACCCAGCAGTGTTTCTATTGGGCCTATATCCCAAAGAGATCTTAGAGGAGGGAAAGGGACCCACATGTGCAAGAATGTTTGTGGCAGCCCTTTTTGTAGTGGCTAGAAACTGGAAACTGAATGGATGCCCATCAATTGGAGAGTGGCTGAATAAATTATGGTATATGAATGTTATGGAATATTATTGTTCTGTAAGAAACGACCAGCAGGACGATTTCAGAGAGGCCTGGAGAGACTTACATGAACTGATGCTGAGTGAAACGAGCAGAACCAGGAGATCATTATACACGGCAACAACAATATTATATGATGATCAATTCTGATGGACATGGCTCTCTTCAACAATGAAATGTCTCAAACCAGGTCCAATTATTCAGTAAAGAAAGCCATATACACCCAGAGAGAGGGACATGAAATGTGGACCACAACATATCATTTCCATGATTTCTATCAATGTTTGCTTGCATTGGGTTTCCTTTCTCAAATATTTTTTGTTCATGTAGATACGATTGTTCTTGCACAGCAAGATAAGTATGGAAATATGTATACATATATTCTACTTGTCAAGTATTTTAATATAATTAACTTGTAGTGGACTTCTTGCCATCTAGGGGAGAGGAGGGGACTAGGGGGGAAATTTGTAACGGAAAGCTTTCTAAGGATCAGTGTTGAGGAACTACCCATACATATGTTATACAAATAAAAAGCTTTTAAAAAAAATGATTCAACAAATATTCACAGAGTCAGAGTATCTTTAAAAGACCACTGATTCCAGCTCAGCTCATTGGGAATATATGTTCACTAGGCCAGGAACTAGGCTAGTTTACCTTCTAGTGGACTTTCTTCATACTGAAAATGGCACAAACAAGATTCGTAAGGTGTATTAGAAAGAGTCCTATACTTGAGGTTAGGAGGCTTGACTTTTTAAATCCTATCTCATTTATAACCCTTATTAGCTATGTGTCTGTGAATAAATAATAGTCTTATGATCTGAACTTCAGTTTTCTTATCTGTAAAATGAGTCCAATAGTATTTATACTAACATCTCAGGAACAAAATTTAGGATTTTGTAAATCCTAAAGAATTATAGAAAAGTGAGATTGTTTAAAAAAAAAAAAGAAGAAAAGAAAAAGAAAGAAAAGTGAGATTTTAGAAGAAATACTTTTAAAACTTGCATAGGAGCTATTCTCTATGCCTTTAGCTTCTATATGTAATAAATATGTTAATCAGACATATATGTATGTGTATGTGTATATACATATATATATTTATTTAATTAATTAATTATTAATGTAAGTTCCCTAAGGACCTCTACTAGGAGCCTGGTTTGAATTACTTGTAAATAATGAAACTGTAAATCTTTTTTTTTTTTATAAAGCTTTTTATTTACAAAACATATGAGTGACCTTTCAACATTGACCTTTGCAAAAAAAACCTGTAAATCTTTTAGAAATAATACAATTCAATTTTTAAAGCATTCAACTTGACTTTTCCCAAAATTAGAATGAATTAGCATAATCACATTTAATTTTACTTCTAATTAGAGAATAATTTGAACCTAAAATGTCTAGGGTGGTTTTTGTTTGTTTGTTTTTGTGAGGCAATTGGAGTTAAGTAGGTTGCCCAGGATCACATAGCTAGTAAGTGTTAAGTGTATGAACAGCCACATTTAAACTCAGGTCCTCCTGACTCCAGAGCCAATGCTCTATCTATTGCACCACATAGTTGTCTTAGGGTGTTGTTTATTTTAAGCAATAATAAAAATTTAATTAAACCAGCTGCTTCAATTTTTATAAAAAGGCAAATAAGCCCAACCCCCAAATTTCCTCCATCAAGCCTTTCTTCTTCTTTCTCTGTATTTCTCTGTGCTTTTGTTATTTAATATAGTTAAATAAACACATCAAATATTTACAGTATGCAAAACCTTTTACTTAGATACACCCAATCCGGCTCTCAAGGTCCTCAGATCACTATCTAAAGATGAAAGATAAGAACACAAATCCAAGGGAGTTGAGTGACAAAGATGGTTCCTGATGAAGTGCAGATAAGTTTGAACAGTCCATCAACAAGTGCTTATTAAGCTATGTGCCAAGCTAAGTGATAAAGATGCAAAGAAAGAGAAAAATATAGTTCCTGATGTGAAGGAGCTTCCATTCTAATGGAGGAAACAACATGCAAACAAGATAGATTCAGTTTAAATGGGAGGTAACCTAAAGGAAAGGCAGGAAGTGGGGGAGAAGAAGAACATTAAGGAATGGCAAAACAGAGAGTAGGGAGAGACCTTTGACTGAAGGTAGAATTTGAGTTGAGTCTTTAAGAAAACCAAAAGATAGAGGTTGAAGGAGTTCTTTCTTGTCATGAGGGACCAGGCAATGAAAAAACATGGACTAGGAGTTGCAGTGTCACGTTCAAAGAACTACAAGGAAGTCGTTATAGCTGGATCACAGAGTATGCAGAGGAAAATTGTGTGAGAAACCCGAAAAGGTAGGAGAGTTACAAGGAGAATATTTTCAATTGGCAGAGGGAGAAGGTGTCCATCAGTTGAGGAATGGCTGAATAAATAATAGTATATGAATGTAATTGAGTATTATTGTTCTGTAAGAAATGATGAGCAGAAAAAGCTAAGAAAAAGCCTGGAAAGACTTACTTGAACCAATGCTAAGTTAAGTAAGCAAAACCAAGAGAACATTGTACACAGTAAGAAGATTATGATGATTCAAAAATGATAGACTTGGCTTTTCTCAGCAATACATTAATCCCAAAGCAATACCAAGACTTGGGATGGAAAATGCCATCACCATCTGGAGAGAGAACTATGAAGACTGAAAGCAGATCAAAGCATGTGATTTTCATCTTTTTTTGCTGTTTGCTTTTTCTTTCTCATGGTTTTTCCCTTTTGTTCTGATTTTTCTTTCACAACATGACTAATTTAATAACTTAAAATGATTGTACATGTATAAACTATATCAGATTGCTTGCAATCTTGAGGAGGGGTGAAGAAGGGAAAAAAATTTGGAACTCAAAATATTACAAAAATGAATGCTGAAAAATAAATGAATAAATAAATGTGTTGAAGTCCAGCTCCACTGGACACAGTAGTAAATAGCAAAAATTATCATACTAATACAATGACCTCAAGTATGTCTTTAGTTCATTGTTGAGGGGTAAATAGTATAGTTAAAATGTCTTGTTCCTGTTGGATGCATTCTCCATCAAGGTTATCCTAATTTTACCAAATATGTCTTTGCAACTATTAATACCTAGACTGGACTCTAGTTGTTCATGGACTTATTCAATATTGGCCCTCTACATGAATGAAAAAAGAAAACATTCTCTTATGGAGTAGCTATTTTCAAGAATAAGGAATTTTAGCAGATTCAGAGTTATGTACCCACTGGTGTTTTTAAACTATAGCCTGAGGAAAGGTATGTACTGTTAAAGGTTCTCAAGAAAGAGACTTTTGTTATGTGACCCTAAAGCCAGATTTTCAGTAATCATTAACCAAAAAAAGTCACATGACCAAGCTATATACTATGGAATGTGAAAAAAGCTGCAGATTGTTAGTGAAAGATTCATATTTGGTTGGAGAGTCATACCCAATGTAAATCTGCCTGCCTTAAGCATTTGTAGTATTAAACAAGCCCATCTACAATACATTTTTTTAGCCACAGGGTCAACTGGTTTTTCAAGGAACTTGCCCCATTTTCTTCTAATTAGAGCACTCTTGCCACCGACAAGCTTTCAAGACATATTTGATGTTGGGCTGGTAGGCAAGAGGATTCACAGGTAGGGAGGACTTTTTAACTGTATGTGGAATGGGGTGAGTTATATTACAACTATCTAATTTTGCTTAGAAAGAAATAATCAATATGAGACTTAAAAACTTCCATCTTTTCCAAATATAATTCTTATTGATCTAAATTCTTTATCTCAATATTTGAAAAAAAAAAAGAAGAGAAAAGAAATTAAAGGATGAGAGAGGAATATACTGGGAGAAAGTGGAATGATGTAACTTATGTGCTATAAAAAAAAGGCAAGAAAAAGCTTTTGCAGTGGAGGAGAAGAGGGGGAGAAGAAGGAGAGGGAGTGAACCTTATTCTCATCAGAATTGGCTCAAAGAGAAAATAACATACATACTCTATAAGGGTATAGAAATCTATCTTAACCTACAGGAAAATAGGAGGGAATGGGATACAGGAAGAAAGAAGAGTCATAAAATTTAGGTTATATTGGGGGAGAGAGTGGTCAGTATTAAAATACTTCTGAGGAGAAACAGGGTGAAAGGAGATAAAAAACACAATAAATGGAGGGAAGTACAGTTAGCAATAGTAATGTAAAAAGAATTTTTTTTAAATTTTGCCTCATTACCATTTTTATTAAAGCTTTTTATTTGCATAACATATGTATGGGTAATTCTTCAACATTGACCCTTACAAAGCTTTCCGTTACAAATTTTCCCCCCTATTCCCCTCCCTTCCCCTAAATGGCAGGAAATCCACTACATGTTAATTATATTAAAATACTGGACAAGTCGAATATATGTATACATGTTTCCATACTTATCTTGCTGTGCAAGAAAAATCGTATCTACATAAACAAAAAATATCTGAGAAAGGAAACCCAATGCAAGCAAACATTGATAGAGAACATGAAAATGCTATGTTGTGGTCCACACTCAGATCCCACAGGCCTCTCTCTGGGTGTATATGACTTTCTTCATCACTGAACAATTGGACCTGGTTTGAAACATTTCATTGTTGAAGAGAGCCATGTCCATCAGAATTGATCATCATGTAATAGTGTTGTTGCTGTGTATAATGATCTCCTGGTTCTGTTTGTTTCACTCAGCATCAGTCCATGCAAGTCTCTCCAGGCCTCTCTGAGTAAAAAGAATTTTGAAGCAAGTTTGTCTGATAAGGCCTCATTTCTCTCTCTCCTCTCTCTCTCTCTCTCTCTCTCTCTCTCTCTCTCTCTCTCTCTCTCTCTCTCTCTCTCTCTCTCTTTTTAAAGATTTTTGTTTTCAAAACATATGCCAAAATAATTTTCACCATTCACCCTTGCAAAATCTTGTTCCAAATTTTTTCCCTCCTTTCTCCCTACCTCCTCCCCAGTTGGCAAGTAATCCAATATATGTTAAATATATGTAATTATTATATATATATATATATATGTATATATATATATATATATATTTCCACAATTATCATGCTGCACAAGAAAAATCAGGTCAAGAAAGGAAAAAAATGAGAAAACAAAATGCAAGCAAACAACAACAAAAAGAGTGAAAATACTGTGTTGTAATGAGATGATTCAAACTGGTTCCAATTGTTCATTGATGAAAAGAGCCATCTACACCCAGAGAGAGGACCGTGGACCAGGACATAGCATTTTCATTCTTTCTGTTATCGTTTGCTTGCATTTTGTTTTCTTTGTTTTTTTTTCCTTCTTGAGCCGATTTTTCTTGTGCAGCAAGATAATTGTATAACTATGTATACATATATTGGATTTAACATATACTGTAACATATTTAACATGTATTGGACTACCTGCCATCTAGGGGAGAGGAGAGGGGGAGGGGAAGGAGGGGAAAATTTGGAACAAAAGGTTTTGCAAGGGTCAGTGTTGAAAAATTACCCATGTATATGCTTTGTAAATAAAAAGCTTTAATAAAAAAAATTAGAAAATAAAGGAAATACTGTGTTGTGATTCATACTCACTCCCCACAGTCCTCTCTCTGGGTGCAAATGGCTCTCTTCACAAGACCATTAGAACTGGCCTGAATCATCTCATTGTTGAAAAGAGCCACATCTATCAGAATTGATCATCATACAATCTTGCTGTTGCCATAAGGCCTCATTTCTCAAACATAAAGGGAACCGAGTCAAATTTATAAAAAATAAGAGCCATGCCCCACTGATAAATGAAAAAAAGATATGAACTATGCCCAAAGGACTATAAAATCATGCATATCCTTTGACCTAACAATACCACTACAAGACATGAATCCCAAAAGAGATTTTTTTTAAAAGTCCTATATGCACAAAAATATTTAAAGCAGTTCTCTTCTCAGGGTAAAAAATTGGTAACTGAGAGGATGTCCATCAATTGGAGAATGGCTGAATAAATTGTGGTATGTGATTATGATGGAATATTATTGTTCTGTGAGAAATGTTGAACAGAGTACTCTCAGAAAAACCTGGAAAGTCCTCCGTGAACTCAAGAAAAGTGAAATGTACTATATACAAAGTAATAGCAATGTTCAGCTGTGAGTGACTTTGCTATTTGTGGCAATATAATGATCCATGACTCCTCTGAAGGACGTATGATGAAAAATCCTGTCCATACCCAGAGAAAGAACTGATTGTATCTGAATACAGATTGAAGCATACACTCTCTCTTTTTTCTTACTTTTTTTTTTTTGAGGGTTTTTTTAAGGGGCAGGAGAGATCTATATTTCTTTCACAGCATGACTTTTATGGAAATGTTTTGCAAAACTTCACATGTACTTTCTTAATGGGGACTGGGGATGAGGATAAGGGAGAGAATCTGGAACTCAAAATATTAAAAAAAAACAAATTAAATATGACTGGGGAAAAATAAAAAAATAAATTAATAAAAAAATTAATAAATTATTTATCCTTGCCCCCTAACATTCTACTGTAGTATTCAATAGTTGCACCCAGATCTACATAACCCATGGACAGTTTTCTTGGCAAAAATACTGGAGTTATTTGCAATTTCCTACTCAAGTGGATTAAAGCAAATATTGTTCTTGTTTGTCCTTTGTCCTCCAAGAGGACCATGACATCAAGGAGATGATGTATGACATGCAAATGAATTGGATTTAAGTGAGGGAGGGGTGTGCAAGGTCACTTGCCTTACTAGATCACTAGGTCTCTAGAGCCATCTGGGTCTGTAGCAAGATACAGATCAAGACAACAGGAAATGGCCCTAAATGAAATGGGAGATCTTAGCTTTTTTAAGCTAAGATCCTCAACAGGTCTTAGTTTGACTGAGGCCATGTCCCATTCAGTGATTGAGGTTAGGTAGCAATTGAGGCAAAGAATCTCCTCTTTCACCTAATAACCCCCCCCCCCCCAACCTAAATAAATTAATTAATCTGGGAGGGGAAGACCCTCAGAGTTTCTGGTCAAAGCAGAAATGATTGCTATGGAAGTTAAGTGATTTGCCCAGGATCACACAGCTAGTGAGTGTCTGAGGCCAGATTTATTTAAGCTTGAGTCTTCCTGACTCAGGAATTTCAATACCCTATATACTGTGTTCCCACATAACTGCCATAGACTAAGAAGGCAGATGGCAGTGATATTTTGGCGGACTTTAATACCAGCCTGAGGATTTTGTATTTTATCCTAGAGCTGAGAGAGTCAATAGCAGTTTTTGAACTTAACAAATTCAGTTCAATTTATTTAGAAGATTTATGTGCTACAGCAGAAAGATCCCTAGATTTAGGAATCAGAATATCTGGTTCAGATTTGGGCATTTTTTCTTACTAGTTTTATCAGATTACTTCACCTCTTTTTCCTCATCTGTACCTCAGTTACATCATTTGTAAAACAAAGGGATTGGATTTATAAAGGTCCTTAATCTAGAGTCAGTGAACTTGTTTTTAATATATTTTGATAACTATTTCAAATTTATTGGTTTCCTTCATAATCCTATATATTTTATTTTATGCATTTAAAAATATTTTGAATGTTTGTAGCAGCCCTTTTTGTAGTGGCAAGAAACTTTGTGATACAGGTCCTTTGCTGGATCAAAGGGTGAGCACAGTTTTATAGCCCTTTGGACAAAGTTCCATATTGCTCTCCAGAATGGTTTGATCAGTTCCCAACTCCACCAACAATGTGTCCCAGTTTTCCCACATCTGCTCCAATATTCATCATTATCTTTTCCTGTCATCTCAGCCAATCTGAGAGATGTGTAATGGTACCTTAGAGTTGTCTTAATTTGCATTTCTCTGATCAATAGTGATTTAGTATACAGATGATTCTCAAATCTACTTATTCATCCCTAACTTCTCTGCTAAACCTTCAGGTTCCAATTTTCAGATGGAATTTACCATAGGTTTACAATAGATATCTTAAACTAAATTCCAACTTCCGTAGTCCTATAGTTTCCCCAACTTCCCAGTCACCCAGGCTTGAAACCTAGGTATCATTCTTTGCACATTCTCTCACCTCTCCTATCCAGTCTGTTATGAAGACCCATCAGTTTTGCCTTTATAATATCTCTCATTTATGCCTTCTTCTTTTATTCCACTCTATTACCACCTTGATACAGGCTCTGTCATCTCAAGCCTGGACTGTGATAATATCCTGCTGATTGGTCTGCCTGCCACAATTTTTTTTCCTGCTTTAGTTCATGCTCTACCAAGCTATCAGAGTAGTCTTCCAATTCTGATTGTCACCTCCCTACCAACCCTCCATTTAGAAAAGTCCAGTGGCTCCCTATCACCTTCAGGATCAAATATGAAATCCTCTGTTTGGAATTCAAAGCCTTTCATAAGTTGCCCCCTCCAGGCTTCTTACATCTTACTCACCCCCCATTATTCTTTGGTCCAGAGTTATTAATCTCCTTGTTGTTTTTGGAGCTAGATACTCCATCCTTTAACTCCTCAACTTTTTATTGACTGTTCTCCGTCCCTGCAATGTTCTCCCTCCTCATATTTGCCTCCTAGGTATCCTAGTTTCCTTCAAGTCCCAGTTAAAATCCCACCTTCTAAAGGAAAACTTTCATAATCTCCCTTAATTCTGGGGGGGGGGGGGAGATGAGAGCTACAGGGGAGGAATGCTTTGCCTTCCCCCTATTGATTATTTATTCTGTATATACCTTGTATTACATTATCATCTGTGAGCTCCTTGAAAACAGGTATCATTTTTTTTATATCCCCAGTGCTTTGCAAAATGTCTGGTACATAGTAAGTGCAAAATAAATGTTCAAAATAAAAGTTCAAAATAAATAACTGACAGTTAATTAGATGGCATAATGGATGTCTAGAGTCAGGAAGACCTGAGTTCAATTTTTTTTTTTTCTGAGTTCAAATTTGACCTCAGATAACAGCTCTATTACCCTGGGTAAATCCCTTAATCCTATTTAACTTGTCTTTCTCATCTGTAAAATGAGCTGAAGAAGGAATGAGCAAATCACTCCAGTATCTTTGTCCAGAAAACCCCAAATGGGATCATAAAAACTGTGAAAAGACTGATAAGAACTGGCTTTTGATCCCAAAAGAAAGCTGCTGTAAAGCTTCCATCAGTCAATTGTTGTTGTTTTTAATCATAACTAGTAAATTAAATGTTATAATATACATTAAAATATTGGACATTATTCTGATACCTACTATTCTTTATTCTTAGTCACCCTGGAACATTTGATTTGGGGGTTTTGCTTACTTTATTTGTATCTCCTTATGATTTGGGGATCTTCTTTATTGTGAACTTAACTAGCAACACAAATATTTCAATATAAAAGAGCTCTCTCAATTGGCTGTACTTAGAATCTTTGGGTATATCTGTCTTTCTCTGCCTGGCTAGCCTCCATTTTCCTCCAAATGTGCCTTCCATTACTACCCTTTTTGTTCTTATCCTCAGTCTTCTCTGTATACTAAATTAGTATTATTGGATTTAAAGCTGAAAGAAACCTTAGATCACTTAGTCCCAAACTCTTATTTCACAGATTGTGAAACTTGAGTCTCAGAGAGTTACTTTGTTTTTTGTTCCTTTTCTTTATTGCCTTTGGATTAGAGAAGGGTTTTTTTTTTTGCAATGAGACATACAGTAGTTAACTTTTGTAAGCTATATCACTATTTATTTAGAAGTCTGGAAAGATTGTTGTTGTTTTTCTCCTTAATTGTTTGTGAACACACTTTTCCTAAGACTCTTTAATACTGGATACTGGAAGAAGTTATTGGGAAAGAACAATATTTGAAGCTCCCAAACTCAGTAGGATTTGAGACTGTGATTCTTGCTTAAAGCAAACTGGGAAGGGGGGAGAGAGAGAGAAGCATATCCCCATTTTAAGTAATTTACTCATAGAATATCCAAAGAGCTTAATATCAGTTAATCTGATGTATTAATGTCAATCATTTTTGAGAGGATTAAAGTGCTTTGATTATTGAATAGATGGATGACAAACACAGGGAACATTTGTCAGTTAATGGCTAATAAACATTAACTCTAAGTACTGAAGGTCTACCCTGGTACATGTAAAGAAAGATGAGAAAAAAAGAAAAAAGAAAGACCCTATTCTCAAAGAGTTCACATTCTAGGGGGAAAAACAACATGCAAATAATTATATATACATAATCACACATATGTATATTGTATATATATACATATACTTGTTTATATACATATGCATATATGTATATGTGGGTGTGTATATACATACACACATATAAGATATATCCAGTGTAAATTTATAGGGAAACTTAGAAAAACAGTGAAAGGCTAGAGGGAATGTAAAGTCTTAGAAAAGTCTCTTGTAGAAGTTGGAATTTGATCTTAGTTTTGAAGGAGGCCCCAGAAGCCAAGAGGTAGCGATGAGAAAGGAGAGAATTCCAGGCATGATAATTAGCTAACTAAAAGGTACTGACTGAGTTGTAGAGTATGTGTAGATAAAGCAAGAATATAAGAAATTTAGGAAGGATATAAAAACACTTTTAAGGCCTTCTGTGTTCCTCTTTCTCCTTAACCCCTGTTTTTATTGTATCTTCTCAGTAAATAATCTTCTTTCTTTTTTTGTGAGGAAATTGGGTTTAAGTAACTTACCTAGAGTCATACACCTAGGAAGTATTAAATATCTCAAGCTGTATATGAACTCAGGTCCTCTGACTGTAGGGCCAGTGCTCTATCCACTGTACTATCTAGTTCCCCTATGTCAGTTTTTAAAAGCATATGTAGTTCGATTGATTGATAATGGAACAGACAATGATAGGGGCTTAGAATCTATAGTTCTAGGGGGAGCTAAGTGGCGCAGTGGATACAGCACTAGCCCTGAAGTCAGGAGGACCTGAGTTCAAATCTAACCTCAGACACTTAACACTTCCTAGATGTGTGACCCTGGGCAAGTCACTTAACCCCAATTGCCTCAGGGGGAAAAAAACAAAAACAAAAAAGAATCTATGGTTCTAAAAACTGTTTTCTCAGAGCTACTATTAGACCTCTGATTAAGTAGTGATACATAGCCTCTGGAAACTCAACCTATGAGTCTGAGTGTCCAGGTAGAGAGAAGTGGTTTTAGAGTGGTTATTACACAATAATCAAAGAATATACTGCCCCCAAGTTCTTACTCTGCTCTAAAAAAATTCATTTTACTTCAAAAAAAAAAAAAAAAGCAGAGTTTGGACTGCCCTTGTATTGGAAAGTGTTAAATTGCTGGTTTTATTACACTAGGTGTTGTCTGGAATGTAGAACAATTACTGAGTCCCATGTCTGAGCTAGTAAACCACAATAAATACAAAGCAGGGATTTTTTACTCCTGACAGGTCACGTTTTATGTTCAGTCAAGCTCTGTTTAATGCATTATAAATTCTGCTCTACCCAGAACAAACTAACTACTAACTCTTTCCTGATCTTGCCTTGATGGCTTTCACTTCTGAGGGTTTATGGATCATCTTCTGGAATAACTAGAATTCGTGGCCTTTTCCTCTCTCCTGTTGGAAGTTTTTCCTTCAAAACAGAGTTCAATCTTCCCTCTCATTCATTAAAACTTTTCTAATGTCCCCAGCAGAACTGAAAATTTTCCTGGAACATTTTTACTGATTCTTTGCTTTGTCTCAAGTGGATACAACCATTTATTGTACTTGTGTACAATTACTTCACTAAGGTTCTTCTCTGATGCTTCATTCCATTATGGCAACAAGTTTAGGCTTTAGAAAACAATGTCAGTATAGTATAGGAGATCCTTCTTCACACTTACTAAATAGGCAAAAAAACCAAAACCAAAACCAAACCAAAAAAACCCCACACAATAAAACTAAATGTAGAGAGACTGTGGAAAAACTGATTATATTCATTAATTGCTGGTGGCATTGCTAACTTATGAAATGGTTTTGAAGGGCAATGAACCAATACAAAGTAAGAGAAGAATTCCCAATTCTATTGGGAATATACCTTGAAAAGGTATAAAGATCCAGAAAAAAGGCTTTTTATTCAAAGAATTTCTTTTTTTTTGAAGCTTTTTATTTCCAAAACATATGCAAAAATAATTTTTCACTATTGACCCTTGCAAAACTTTGTGTTCCAATTTCCCTGCCTTCCCCCTACCCCCTCTACTAGATGACAAATAATAGAATATTTTAACATGGTAAAAATATATATAAATCCAATATAGGTATGTATATTTATACAGTTTATACAATTATACAATATCACAAAGTGAAAATACACCTTTTCATATGACTAGAGTAGAAGTGGTTTCAATTTCTTCATCTGAAAATCGCCGGTCCATATCCTTTGACCATTTATCAATTGGAGAATGGCTTGAATTCTTATAAATGTGAGTCAATTCTCTATATATTTTAGAAATGAGGCCTTTATCAGAACCCTTAAATATAAGAATATTTTCTCAATTTATTGCTTCCCATCTAATCTTGTCTGCATTAGTTTTGGTTATACAAAAACTTTTTAACTTAGTATAATCAAAATTATCTATTTGGCGTTCAATAATGAGTTCCAGTTCTTTTTTGGTCATAAATTCCTTCCTTCTCCACCGATCTGAGAAGTAAACTACCCTATGTTCTTCTAATTTGCTTAAAATATTACTCTTTATGTCTAAATCATGAACCCATTTCAACCTTATCTTGGTATATGGTGTTAGATGTGGGTCACTGCCTAGTTTCTGCCATAGTAGTTTCTAATTTTCCCAGTAGTTTTGTCAAATAGTTTTATCCCAAAAGCTGGGGTTTTGGGATTTGTCAAACACTAGATTGCTATAGTCATTGAAACTAACCTGTGAACCTAACTTATTCCACTAATCAACTATTCTATTTCTTAGTCATTACCAAATGGTTTTGATGACCACTGCTTTATTTTTTTTTTAAAGGAGGAGGAGAGAAGGAGAAGAAAAAAGAAGAGGAGACAAAGGAAGGAAAGAAGGAAGGAAAGAAGGAAGGAAGGAAGGAAGAAAGGGAGGAAGGAAGGAAGAGAGAGAGGGAGGGAGGGAGGGAAGGAGGGAGGAAGGAAAGAAGGAAGGGAAGGAGGGAGGAAGGAAGGGAGGAAGGGAGGGAGGAA
>JAJPUD010004847.1:39719-56286 GCA_023553655.1 Myrmecobius fasciatus
AGTAAATACTCCTTAATTATAACTATATAAGAAGAAAAGTGAATGAGAATGAACATAGATATAATCCACTTGAGGACTTAGAAAGTGAAAGATTGTTTTGAAATGTTAAGCACTAAAATTCTTTAACTATAAATAGTTTTAATGTTCTTGGCAGTAAATCCTACTCTATGAACATTAATAGGTACATAGGTGTGATACTAATATAGGACTGAAGGAAAGAGTTCCGCTGGTGGGTGATCTTACAATGGAAATTTTTTTTTCCCTGCCAACCCCAATGTTTTTTGTGTAAAAGATAAGGAAATAATGTGTGGGTTGAATTGTTCATAAAACAAGCTTAAGCCATTCTAATACATCTATGTATCTGTTCTACAGAGTTCTGTCAAAATCAGTCTCCCCCGATTATATAGAATCATTCTAGTTATGCAAAATGTAGCTGATGGAGGAAACAGTTTGGAACTGGGCCAGCAAGGAGGCAGAGGCAGCCCTGGGGAGGAATGGAGACAGCCCTTTATCTGTAGGCTTTGCAGAATGAGTTATATTTGACATTTGCCTTTGCATGACAGTATTTCATTAATACAAACTCAAGATTGCAGCACAGATACTGATAAGATCAGTTGAGAAGATTGAGGCCTTCATTTGAGCCAATTCACTCAAAGGAGGTCAGCGAGGATCTCCAGGAACTAATCAGACAGCCAGCTCATTCCTGGGTAGGTGCTGGAGAAGAACCCAGAAGAAACCAACATGATCCATGGCTAACCCTTGGCCCCTGTGTCTTTTAATCATTTGGCAGCTTCATTTCAGAAGAGATAGCTAAAAACTTTGAATAATTTCTGGTACTTAGCTGGTAGGGGAGCTGAGTTCCCTAATATAGCCGAATTTTAGTGGATTTTCTTGAGATTCCATTTTCTCCCCCTGATTTGAACTCTCAGGATCATGGGTTTGTTAACAAAGGAAATCAATAAGGAAGCCAGGAATCAGATGGGGTTCAACACAATTCCTACTGCTGTGCAAGTCAATTCATTTTATCCCCCTTGATTCCAGTGCTTTCCCTTAGTTGATTGACTCTAATTTAACCTTCACAGATCTTGTTTGTACAGAATTGTTTGCATGTTGTCATCCCCTTTAAAGGGTGAGCTCTTTGAAGGGAAGGACAGATTATTTTTTACCTTTCATTGTATCCCCAGCACTTTCTGCCAGGCCTACCACACAGTAGGTGTTTAAAAAATATTAACTGACTGTCTTCCTCATTGGGTGCTGTCACTGTGGGGAATAAGGAGGTAGAGGGGAGAAAAATGCATTTGAATTAGTAACTGGATCCTTTTAAAATCTTTGGTTGTTACATAAGTTTTTAAATGGAATTTTGTATGGTTTCCAAGTATTTCATTGCTTCCCATTTCTTCACCAGAATCACAGGAACACTTAGAATTAGGCCTGACCTAAAATACCCAGCTTGTCAGAAGAAAATGGACTTTCAGTAGTTGGGGAAATTCAGAACTGAAGTAAGGATAAATTACCCATTACTTGTTTAAGCTGTTTTTTGTGTTAATGTTGTTAAATATTAAACCTTTCAGGAAAATATTATAAGAATTATGTTTTTTTTTTCACATTTTAAGTGTTTGTCAATGCATACTTATGAGGCAACTGGGTGGTGAAGTGGTTAAGAGTGGTGGACCTGGATTCAAGAAGACATGAATTCAAAACTAGTCTCTGATATTAGTTATTTAACCCTGAACAAGCCACTTACTCTCTGTCTGCCTCAGTTTCCTCTACTGTAAAATAGGGTTAATAATAATAGCATCTACTTCCTAAAATGGTAAAGATCAAAGGTGACAATATTGGTAAAGCACTGGGTATTCAGGCTTCTCTGACTCTTCATAATCCTAATTGGAGTTTTCTGTGGTTTGCCTTTTCTTTCTCCATCTTATTTTACAGATGAGGAAAATGAGTTTTCTCAAATAGGGTTAAGTGATTTGCTTGGGGACATACAATTAGAAAATATCTGAGGTTATTTGAACTCAGGAAGATAAGTCTTCCTAACTTCAGGCTCAACACTTGATCCACTGCTGTCATGCAGCTGCCTTCTGGCACATAGTAGGAACTTTATAAATATATTTTTCTTTCATTTTGTGTTGGAAGTGATAAATAGCCATCTTATTTATCTACTTTTCAAATTGAATGCCTTCTAAGAAGGGCCCTTTTAATCTGTTTGGGGGAGGTCTTACTTATGAGCCAAACCTCAGCTTTAAAAGATTTACCCCAGAGCTCCAGATTAGAATAATCAAATATCAGTTGCCAAAGTTCTGATTCATTTTGGGGCCTGTTCATGGTGGTGAGCCTTCTGAAACTAGAAATATCAAGAGAATATGCCACTTTTATTCAACAGTACATGCCCACATAATTTTTGTTTCATTTTCTATTTTTTAAAAGTTTTATTAATTTCTTTTTTAACCTTACATTCAGTTCTACATCTCCCCTCACAAACAGACACAAAGACAGTCCAGGAACTAAGAACAACAATTAAGCAAGACTAAAAGGTGCAGCAGTCATGTGTAGCCATGCATATAACTTGATATAGTGGTTACCAGACCTTATTCCTTTTGAATACTTGGAATAAATTGGAGAAGATCCAGTGACAACCCAACAGCACTGGTGATATGACATAGAATGATGATGCCTAGGGAAGAGATGTATTGGCATTTTAAATAGTTTTCTAGCTACTTTTAAAAAGATGTCTCTTTTACTTTCTATTCTTTTTATGACATTTAGAAGCCATTTCTACTTGATAGCATTTTTTCAACCAGGAAGATATTTTAGCAACATGTTCCCTTCTACTTTTCTTTGAAAATATGACTAATGCAGGTACCAAATGATTCATTCTGTATAGACATTTCTTCTAGTTCCTTAGAGAAATATTTCCTTATTGGCCAAACTAATTGGCCTGAACTCTTGTCAGAGGAGGAAATAGGAATTCAAGGGTGATTCGTGAAGCAAGTGGTTTTCTGATAAAAATTTAAAAGAATCCTCTTTTAACCTCTGCTTGATTTTTTTTCTTAAAAAAAATTCTTTGTTTATTATTATGAATTTCACACACACATATATAACCCTAGAATATTTTCATGTACAGCTCTGCTTAAATTTTCAAAGCTAAGCATAGGTTTTATATGGCAAGTCTTATAAAACTGAAAATCTCAGGGAAACATGTTCTTTTATGCCACAAGCAATCTACATCCTTCATTTTGGATGGAGATAGAAGCAAACATTTAAATCTGGTTTAAAACCTTCCAATATTCACCTGATTCATGTAGTTTCATAAGAGTATAGGTACAGATCTAGAAAGAGTCTTTGAGGCCCTCTCATCAAAATCCCTCATTCTACATATGAAGAAACTGAGGTCTACAATATCTAAAAGACTGGTTCAAAGTCACTATAGTCAGATTAGAAATGTGTCAATGATTAAAGAACTTCCCAAGAATTTTTGGCAAATTAAAGTCAACACTTAGGCTGTCAGATTGGGAAATTGAAAAAAAAAGTGGAGCCTCTTTTCTTCCTTACTAAATCTCATTGAAAATATAAATGGCTGCTTGCTAGGGGAGAATTAATAAAATAATTCAGTAGCAGTGAAATTTCAGTAAAGCAGTTCTTCAATTAAGCAGAATTTTCTTGTATTCTTGCTTCTCAGGATATGATCAGTTTTAATACAAAGATGTCCTTGAGGAAACTTTAGATCATGGTTAGTTAGTCTAACATGGAGCCCACTATGCCTGTTACCAGGTGGGTAGAAGTTAATTTCTTTGATTGATTGATTGCCTGTACCTTTAAAATTGACAAGACTGAGCTAATTGTTCTTTTCAGCTGTAGCGACTCCTATCTGCTATGTCCAACATGGATGTCATTATCTGAACCAGTGAGATGGAAAAGACTTACCTCCTCCTGCTTCCTCTCTTTTATTCTAGCTCTGAGAAAACAGATCTGGTGATATTTGTTTTTGTCTCTTCAGTTTCAGATGCTGGAAGTGATCCCCACAGGATTTGGTAGTTTGAGACATGGGAGTTTGAGTTCAAATTACAGGTGGGGAATTGCAGCAATATAAACCATTTCTCCCCTTGCACCACCTAAGTTTCTCTGGAAGGGAAGAGGATTAATTTCATAGTTTAGCTCAGTTCCCATATAACATTGTTCCAGTTCCAAGTCCAAAACCCTTTGGGGTTCAAGTCCCAGGCACCCTAGCTTCTTAGGACTTCCCTGCCAGCCTAGCCAGATACACAATATAGTGAGTGTTTATTGGTCTCTGATTGTTTTCCATCCTCTTACCTCACTAGTTGATATAGTCACAGATAATAAGGGATCAATAACAAGATATTAAATAATTTAAAATATGCTATATCCCTTTACAAAATGTAAACAAATTACTTGATTGAATTTAATCTAGGATCCTTGACCTTTAAAAATAGGTACATTTTGATAATTGCATTATAATATAATTTGATTCCTTTGTAACTATATTTATTTTATTTTAGACACCTAACACTTTAGACACCTAAAACTGTTATTCTGAGAAGGGGCCCATAATATGAGGAAGATTCCTCATATCACCAAAGAGTTCATTGATACAAAAATAGTTAAGATCTCCTCTATTAGGAGAGCTGAGCAAAATATTGGCTATATCTCTAAGTGGCCCTTAAAAGATAGTCAAACATTTCAAAAGTTTGAGACAGTCCAAACTGGGAACCACTTTATTGAGTGTGACCCCTGTATTACTTGTACTAAAGGAGTAGGGAATGAGGGGATTTTCTCCTTCCCCTCCTTCCCTCTATTGGTCATGACTTTTAGTAATGTAACTTTTCACCCAGCAGGAAACAACATATCCAGAAATATTAGAGCCAGTAACTTGAGAGAAGGAGTTGAATTATAAAAGAGAAATTCGTGAAGGCTCCATGATGAAAAAAAGATTATCGGGGCAGCTAGGTGGCACAGTGGATAGAGCACCAGCCCTGAAGTCAGGAGGACCTGAGATCAAATCTGGTCTCAAGACACTTAACATTCCCTAGCTGTGTGACCCTGGGTAAGTCACTTAACCCCAGTTGCCTCAGCAAAAAAAAAAAAAAAAGAATATCAGGGCCCTGCAGTACTAAAGCTGTGTGTTACTTGAGTACATGTGTTTCATATAATGTGTACCTCTAGTACTATTCTATTAAATAACTAGATAAAGTTTGGAGGATGGACAGGTTTTAAGAGAAAGATAATTTAATGTGTTTTGGACTTTATGAGTCTTGTGAGACATTCAGGTAGAGATCATACATTATAGATATAGAGCTGGAAGAAACTTCAGAGGGTATCTAGTTTAGATTCCTCATTTTGCCAATGAGGAAACTGAGATCTGGAGGCATTAAATGTCTTGCTCAAAGTTACACAGATATTGCCGTTTTTCACTGTTAACACTCTCCCTCTGTTGAGACTCAAACTCTCTTCCCCTGTGAGAAAGAAGCTATTATCAGATTATCAGATAATTCCCAGGCCATCTAGGGAGGAACTCTTTAGCAACCCCCATTGTTCATCCCTTATCCTCTGGGAATCTTCAAACAATCTTTTGAGATATTAATCAGCATATCTTTAACCAGATATATTTCCCCTATAAAAGATCAGTTTATGATGAAGATCTTTACTAAATTCTCTTCAAAGACTAAGCCCACTATGGCATACCTTCTTTCTCTCATAGTGCCTTTCTTTTATTTTTTACTTTATTTTATAATACCTTTTCATTTTCAAAATATATGTAAAAATAGTTTTTAACACTTACCCTTGTGTTCCAAATTTTTCTCCTTCCCTTCCAGCCCCTCTCTCTTTGAGAACAAGTAATTTATGTTAATCATGTGCAATTCCTCTGTACAATTAATTATCAAGATACACAAGGAATCAGAGGAAAAAAAATGAAAAAGAAAAAAAAACCAAGCAAACAACAACAAAAAAAGATGAAAATATTATACAGTGATCCACATTCAGTCCCCACAGTTCTCTTTCTAGATGCAGCTGAATGTCTTTCTTCTAATGGCACCATTCTCCTTACTCAAGCTAACTCTGGTCAGCAAACCTGCAGATAATGGCTTTCTCTCACCTCATAAAGAATTTCCTTTCTCTTGGTTAATTGTGAGTTCCCCTGGGGAACTTGTCTTTTTCCTCAGTCTAATTATATGCTCTCCCAACTCTATTTCACATTTACTATTCCTGGTATCTATTGTATCCCATCATATTGTCTGTAACCCCTTTTCTTAAATAAATCTACCTTTTGCCAAAGAGAATGGTCATTGTGAATTTGTCACATGTTTATTTCAAACTAAGCATTGCTATCCAGACCACATCACCTCCAGAGAAAGATCAGGTTGGCAGCACAAGGAAAGATAATGATTTCTCTTTGGGATATGTTGAAGCTGAAATGAGTATGGAACATCCAATGTCCAGCAGGTAGTTGGTAAGGGAAGCCTAGAATACAGGGGAGAGATGACTTGAGAATTGTTTGCCTGGAGATGATAACTGAAACCATGGAAACTGATGAGAATAACAAGGGACAAAGTGTATCCAGACAAGATGTTCCAGGAAGAGCATTGTGGCACAAATACTTAGTGGGAAGAAAGAAAGATAATGATCCAACTAGAGAATGAGAAAGTCAGATGGGTAAGCCAAAAGAGAACAATATTGGGGGAAAAAAAAGGGAAGATCCCATAAAGAGAAGAAAGAGGAGGAGGAGAAGAGGGGTGGGAAGAAGAGGTGGGTGCTCCACAGTAACAAAAACTGCAGACAAGCCAATAAAGTGAGCACTGAGAAAAGGCCTTTGTTGCTTGGTAGTCTTAGAAAAAAGTTTCAATTGCTAGAGGCAGGGTCAGAAGCCAGTTAACTTTAATCATCATGTATCACTTGTTAACTCTACTCATCTTTTAATCCATTAAAGATGCCAGGCCATCCATGCATAGGTTTTGTAAATAGAAAGCTTTAATAGAAGTAAATTAAAAAAAAATAAAGATGTCAGGCCTTCTCTGTTCTACTCCCTCCCTAGCCACAAGATGCATGTTACTATGTGAATGATTCTTAAAAATTATCTATGGCAAAAGGCAGGAAAGATGCCCTTTGTTGGAGGTGGGAATAAAGACAGGCTGAAATATTGGTCCCAGTGGATGGGGGTGGGGGGTGTTTACTCATGCAGGTAAGATTCCTTTTTTAAGCTTTTTAAGACTTTACTTTCTTTTCTTTTTCTGTTTGAACACTCTTCAGTATCTTTTGTTGGATTATGTCTTTTCTTCTAATTTTGTGTACTACCCCTTGAAGTGGTAATAAAGACACCAGAAGTGATAATGTGAAAAGATTTATGAATTAAATTTGGGAGAGCACAGTAGTTAGTGACATGGAACAACCATAACAAGATATCCATAATAGATAACATAGATTTGCCATTTATTTACCTGAAACAGCTCATTGGTTCAAACCAATACAACTAGGGAAAGCAGAGTCATTGATTGAGCAACTTGCTTTTGGGGGGGGGACATGATTTTTGTAGCTCAGAAGGAGGAGGCGGAAATAAAGGCAGAATCCAGAAAATGTTAAGATTGTATATTGAGATGCTGAGATTATCATTCTGGTAAAACTGAGTTCCCATCAAGGCTGTCTCAAATATGCTAATCAAGACAGGCTCAGAGGTTGGAGACAGGATGGATGATTAAACAATGAACTCCACATCATTCTATGCAAACAGGACAGTCTGGGATAACTGTCCTGATTATATGATTAATAGAAATAGAATGGGATCCTATTTTAGCAGTTCCTGAGAATAAGCTGGTTTAGAGTTCACATCACCCCCACCTTGTTAAAGTTCAACTTTGGATTCTCTTCTATCAGTACAACATTTCTCTTGGTAATTTTTATCAATCCTCATGAATTCAATTATCATCTCTGTGCAGAAGATTCCCAGACTATAAATCTAATTTTAATCTGCCTTATAAACTCTAATTCTAGACTAATAATGTGGGCAAGTAGATAGAGTACAGGGCCTGGAAGTCAGGAAAGTGAATCTTCCTGAGTTTAATTCCAGCCTCAGACACTCAGACCCTTGGCAAGTTACTTAATGCTGTTTGCCTCAGTTTCCTCATCTGTAAAATGAGCTGGAGGAGGAAGGGGCAAACCACTCCTGTATCTTTGCCAAGAAAACCGGCTGAGAGTCAGACACTGAAAATAACTGAACGACATTACTGACAGATTGCTAGACATTTCTATGTGGATGGCTCAAAGATTTTTGAAACTCAAGGTAACTTTCTTATCTTATTAGCCTTATCTCTTATCCTTTAGATTATAAATTCCTTGAGCACTGGGATTGTCTTTTACCTCTTTTTGTGTTTCTTTATAAATGTTTACTAATTGACTAATCTTCCCTACCAACCTGCCTCTCCTGTTCTATATCTTGCCACTGGACCTAGATGGCTATGGAGGAGAAAATAAGGATGGTGACTTCCCACAGCCTCCCTCACTTCAATACAATTCATTTGTATTGGCATGTATTGTCATGGCATTATCATCTTGACATCATGGTCCTCTTCAAGAGATGAAGTTCGAATAACCTCTGTGAAAAGGAGCAGAAGCTGCCCAACTGGGGGACCCAATTGGAATTGGCCAGTTTGGCAATAGTATTAGAAAGGTACTATAAGGATAAAAAGGACTCAGGAGTGTATGAAGTAAGTTTGTCTATTTATGGTTCTTCCAAGAAGCAGGCAATCTTCCAAGGGGCAGTCCCCTAGGCAGATCTGCCCTTATAGACATGAGAATGGGCCTGTAATTTCCTATCCTAAAGCACAAGTCCCCATTTACTGAAGAATGAAGGTTAAGAGACTTCCAGGTTCACTCATTGCATGTTTCTCCTTGATGTTCCCCTTCCTTCATTATACATTTTTCTTCTTTCCCTCCCCATTCTTCATTCGACATAGGAATTACTGAGGGTGTTCTGCTGAAAGGAATGTAAATTTTGATTACTGAAATCTTTATAGATCTCTTTGGGTTTATGGACTAGGACCTAGCCTTAAACTCAAATTGCTCTGGCTGGCATTTATTGATCAACAATAAGGTCCCAGGCCAAACCTCACTTGGTCATTCTTTGGACTCTGATTGGCTCATATGTAAATAGTAATTATTTCTGTTTTGCCCAGATATATGTAGGGGTGTGGGTGTGGGTGTAGGTATGTATGTATGTGTATGTATAAAAGAGGCCATTTTCTGTCTCATTTCTTCAAACTGAAACCTGTTAAAGAATTTAGCTTAAAAAAGACCAAGGTTGATAGACATGTCTCTCTGCAACAATGAAATGTTTCAAACCAGTTCCAATTGTTCAGTGAAGAAAGCCATACACACCCAGAGAGAGGGATGTGAAATGTGGACCACAACATAATATTTTCATGCTCTCTATTGATGTTTGCTTGCATTGGATTTTCTTTCTCTGATTTTTTTTCTTGTAGATATGATTTTTCTTGCACAGCAAGATAAGTGTGGAAATATGTATACATATATTCGACTTGTCAAATATTTTAACATAATTAACATGTAGTAGACTTCCTGCTATCTAGGGGAGGGGAGGGGACTAAGGGGGGAAAATTTGTAATGGAAAGCTTTGTAAGGGCCAATGTTGAAGAACTACCCATGCATATGTTTTGCAAATAAAAAGCTTTAATAAAATAAAAAAAATAAATAAAAAGACCAAGGTTTCCCAATGCATCCAGGGGCATTTCCAATTATCTTGATCTATATCTTCCCATTGGACTGAGATGGCTCCAGAGGAGAAAGTGAGCCTAGTGACTTGGAACAGCCCTCCCTCCCTCCATTAAGTCCGATTCACTTGCTTATTATGGCATCACCTCCCTGATGATTCAAGGCCTTTAAGAGAAGGAAGAATAAACATTGCCTCCTTTACAAATTTCTATTTTTTTCTAACTATGTGAGCCTGGGCAAGTTACTTAACCCCAAATGCCTTAGCCAAAAATAAATAAATAAATAAATAAAATTCCTATTTTTTTGAAGACTACCACCATCCTTCCAATTCAATCAGTTAAGCACAAAATTATTCTTGTATTATTCTTGACTTTTTGCTTTCCCTTATCCCTATACTTAAATAATTGTTGAATCTTGTAATTTCTAACTCATCATATTAGTCCCCTTCCTAATTTGCTCTTTCATTACCTTTCATCTAACTCCTATTAGTCTCTTAATTGTACTCTAGGTTTCTAGCTCCTTCTCTCCATCCATTGTATATAGTTTGCAAAATAATCTTCCTAAAGCACAAAGTCTGGGCAACAAAGGGGGAGAATAGTTAGAGTGCTGAACTCAGAGTCAAGAAGACTAATCTTTGTAATCCCATTTTTTTCATTGTGACCCCATTTGGGGTTTTCTTGGCAGAAATACTGGAATGGAGTCTACTTTCCAGATGAGGAAACTGAGGCAAACAAGTGACTTGCCCAAGGTCACACAGGTAAGAGTCTGAGACCAGATTTGCACTTGACAAGATGAGTCTTCTTGACTCCAGGCCCAGCACTCTATCCCCTAAACCTCCTAGCTGCCCTCCATTTAGTCATTACTATCACACTCAAATAATAAAAACCAGGTAGTTGCTCTAAGGTACCGGTTCTCTTTTAGGAAAGATAAACTTTTCTTTTCAGTAGTTATGTTTGAATGAATATTACAATCCTTTGTTCTAGTTTAAGCTTCCTAGTTTAATATTTATTTGGGACTAGAATAAAAGGTAAATGATCCACCTAACCTGTGTTTCTGCCTTGATTATGAATATTTGTTCACAGCAAATTGCTTTGGTGCTATATTTTAGTCAGTGAATTCTTTGCTGTATTCCTTCATAATCTTGATCTGTATATCAATGTATATATTTATCAGGTGAGAAAACAGTCCTTATTAATGCAAATTGGCAATTTTTTGTAATGTAAATGCCTAGATAGTAATCTCCATATCTGTGTTCTAAAATGACATCACAAATTGAAGTCCAATTCACCAATCTATAACCTAAATACCTTACTCATTTCTTCTTTTTCACAACTGGGAACTTTTGTCTAGTTCTAGGCTTGTGATACTGGTGGAGTCTTAGCTAGTGCCCCAGCCCAAATAATCCAGTCATTTTCTCATACTCACACTTAGAACAAAGAGACTCTTTACCTTTTTCATACATGTTTAACTGCTACCCTAACCGCTATAATTCTGTCTTTCTCCCTCTCTCTCATTAATCCTAGCCTCAGCTTCTGGGTTGCCCATCTCCCTTAAGGAAGAGCCCCCCCCCCCAAGTAAATGCCCCAATAAATGCCCTTGCTTTATTTAGAGACAGTTTGAGCCTAAATTCTTTGAAAATGAAAAAAAAATTCACCCCAGTACCTTAATATCTTTTGTATGACCCAATATTTCCTCTCCTAATCATTCTGATTTCTCAAAGATTATTAACAGAAGTTCAATAGCCACATATATAAATTATTTTTAGTAACTTAGTAAGTACATCTAGGTCAGAGAATGTAATTCACTTATAGTAGGTGTTTTGAACTGTTAGTGTGAATTCTTACTATCTACTAAGTTCTTTTGGGTTTCAATTATCTTTTAAACATTTTTAAACAATTCTTTCCCAGATGACTTTTCTATGTCACTCTTATTATCAGTATCAACTAAGTCACAAGAAAGGCATATGTTTGCCAAAGGCATTTGCCACTCTTATAGAGAATGTAGCATGATAAAGTAGAAAGGATACTTAATTTGGAATTAAAACTACCAAATCAGGGAGAACTCTAGGACTTTTTGTTTCTTTTTTGTTCTCAAAAGAGGATCAATGATACCAGGAGGGTAATGCCTTGACTTTTGAGTGAATTAAACTTGTGAGGCACAGCTACACAGTCTTCATCCTCATTCACTCCTCCAGAGACATCTAACAACTTTGGAATACAATATGAATTAGCAAAAGATTATTTCTATCTTAGCAGTCAAAAAGGATCATTTTAGTTTACTAATTTTGTTATCTCCAACAGTGCTTCTTACTAAGCTGAGAAGCCCACAGACACTCTAAGCTACCAATCATGACTCTGCCCTCCCAGACTTGAGTACAAAGATATATTTAACATCATCAAGTGAGAGACAACAGTTACACAATATGTCTAGCTTAAGGGCTCCATTCCTGCATTCTATATCACTCCTCTTTGGGGTCTAGATACATAAGTCCTTCAGGAATTTATGAATTGCAAAATAATAAATGATTCTCCAGCTATTTATTCAGACTGATTACTCTTATTTGTTTATTTATTTTATTTTTTTATTTTTTTTTTATTTTTTTTTATTTTTTTTAAATAAAGCTTTTTATTTGCAAAACATATGAGTGACCTTTCAACATTGACCTTTGCAAAAAAAACTTTTTTTCCCAAGCTTTTCCTTTCCCTCCCCCCGCCCCCCACCCCTAGATGACAGGTAATCTAATACATGCTAGATAGGATAAATTATATGACAAGTACAATACATGTATACATATCTATACAGTTATCTTACTGCACAAGAAACATCAGATCTAGAAAGAGAAGAAGAAAAAAAAACAACCTAAGAAGGAAAACAGAATGCATGGAAATATTCACAGAAAGCGTTAAAATGCTGTGTTGTGGTTCACTCTCAGTTCCCACAGGCCTCTCTCTGGATGTATATGACTATCTTCATCGCAGCACAACTGGTTTGAATCACATCATTGTTGAAGAGAACCATGTCCATCAAAAATTGATCATCATATAGTCTTGTTGCTGTGTATAATGTTCTCCTGGTTCTGCTGATTTCACTCAGCATCAGTTCATGCAAGTCTCTCCAATCCTCTCTGAAGTCCTCCTGTTGGTCATTTCTTACAGATTGTTTATTTATTTTAATAGTGATGAGATATAATTGTGTTCTGGTTTGGGGACTCCCAATACCACTACAACTAAGAAATGGTACCCATCCCAATGCCATTTCTTTTTTTACTTCTAATCTTTCTCCTTCTCTTCCTCCTCTTCATCTTCCTTCTCTTTTTCTTCACCCTCCTTTTTCTTTTCCTTCTCCTTTTTTCTAAGTGAGCTCAAGAAAATCCTATTCAATGTGGCAATATGAGTAAAAATGTGAAATAGATTTGGAAGAGCATAATTGTAAAAGAATATTATAAAAATAGTATAATAGAGATTTTGTTCACAGCATAAAGAAATTATGTCAGAGACATCCATCACAGGTACAGAAATTTGCCATTTATTATGTGAATAGCACACAGGCTCAAACAAATATGACTAGGCAAGGAAGAGTAATATTGAATGAGCAATTTACTTTTGGGGGAACATGACTTTTATAACTCAGGGGAGGTGATAGAATTGGGGGTAGGATCTGGTGGGTAAAGAAAGATTTTGGTATCTCAGAAAGAGAAGGGGAAAACAGGCAGGGAGAGACAAGGCTGTATATTGAGATATGGTGACTGTCTTTAAATTTGCTAACTAGACTATCTGGGATTGATGGTCTCAGGCTGACTCAAAAGGTTTAAAACGAGATAGATGGATTAACAATAGATTCTGATTTACATTATTCTATCCTAACAGAACTGTCTAAGAGAACTGATCTGATTATGACTAATAAAAGAAATGGATGGGTTCAGTTTTTTGTTTTTGTTTGTTTGTTTGATTGTTTATTTATTTTTAGCTATTCCTAAGAATAAGCTGTTTTAGGATTCACACAGGTGCATCAGAGATTAACAACTTTTTTTTTTTTAACCAAGGAAACTATCTGCTAGCTGACTATGACCTCATATATACCATACTTACTATACAGAACTAAGCAAATATGATTTAGTAGGGGAATCGTAAGGATGGAGACAACCATTAACAATTAAAACAATTGATTAGCTTTCAAAGTATATAAATACTACTTTAAAACAATTTGCTACTTGATCATTAAATGCACTGCTTTTTGAAACATATAGCAGCTAAGTAATATGCACAATTAAGCCAGTGCTAGGTTGTATTCTGTTCTTTAGCTGGTTTGATTTTCAAGGTTGAATAATTTTCTAGAGATAAAAACTTATGAGTAGTTTTTCTATTACAAAAACCATAATTTGGAGAGATTTTGAGAAGGAGAAACCTCCATAGGTTTTTTGCCATGCTGAAAATGTTGAGGTCAGTCAGCCTTGCCATTGGTGTTATTTGGCAGAAATTGCAGAGGGATCCTGTTACAATCCTTCCATTGCTACACCCCTCAGATCACCAGCCTGATTGGATGATATTACTCACCACTATGAAGTTTTGCTATAATAACTCCATTCACTACTCCACCAAGAACACACCTTTCTTTGTAGATTATTTATTCAACCTCTGTTTATTTCCTGTACTCTCTATCCAGCCAACCCATTGATACTTTGGAGGCATTTAAATTAGTCTGTAAATTGGTAGTTAACTGCCACTGAATCCTAGGGGAGTTCCTTCAGTTAGGAGGCCAAGTTTGTCAGTCATTCCAGAAAGTTATACTTTTTCTATCAGAAAATGATGTCTTTAGTTCCCCAACTCTTTATGAACTCATCTTATTTTTTTTATTGGTAATTGCTGCACAAGTTACTTCATTCCTAAGCTTTATCCACTGGCCCCTCTGTTTTTAGTGTTAATGGAAAATCACAACCCCCTTAACCTGTCTACATATCAATTCCTTTAATCATAAAGTGGGAATGAAAAGACCCCTTTACAGTTACCAGAGAAAGTGGCTTCTATTCTGAACTCCTAAAAGAGAGCTCCAAATCCCTGGACTATGATTATTTGAAATGTGGTATATAAATATGGTTCTAGCTGAAACTTTGTCTTTGAAATAGGAGAGTAAAAGAGTGAGTGCTTACATAATGGCCTAATCAAGGGCAGAAATCTCAGTGTCTTTAGAAGATGGGTTGAATCAGATACCAGATTAGACATCTATCCATATCTTGTATGGGCCAACCAATCTATATTAGGGTGTACCTAAAACCTCAGCTATTGAGTCTTAAGTTATTAAGGCTTAAAACTATATTGATACTTTTGGAACACTGTATATAACAAAAGAAAAAACTTTGTAAATTGTAAAATACTTTAGAAACAGTAACTATTATCATTATTATAGTTTCAATTGTATTAGTGATTTATGGTGGCTGCTAAAACATAATTGAAGGGGGCTGCTAGGGAGTACTGAGTAAAATTAGAGATTATTTCAACAACTGAGAATAGGCCTGGAACAAGGTTTAGAATCTCTGATTTGACTCTTCCTTTGAATGGCCTAGAAGTTGTCTGATTAGATGAGTCAGATAAAAAAAGGTTCTGGAGAAATATCTGAATTGTCAGAGTTCTAAGGAATTTCTTGTGGAATTTTGTTCAATTATAATTTTTTTGTGGAAAAATAAGCCTTTAACTTTTCCTCTCTATTCATCATTGGTCGAACAAGTTTTAATTGCAGTTTCACATAAAAGGCATTAAAGATTCATCAGTACCATTAATCTTTTTTTTTTTTTTTTTTTTTTCTTTGCTGAGGCAATTGGGGTTAAGTGACTTGCCCAGAGTCACACAGGTAGGAAGTGTTAAGTGTCTGAGACCAGAGTTGAATTCAGGTCCTCCTGACTTCAGGGCCAGTGCTCTATCCACTGCACCACCTAGCTGCCCCAAGACTGTTAATCTTTGAAGTTAAAGAAAGCATCGAATAACCCTGATTCACAGTTACAAAATGACCTTGAAAGAAGTAATGAAATTGGAAATCTCCATTTTGTGCAGCAGTAGAGTGTGTCTTAAGCCAGGGAGTTTTGCTGGATTCCTTGGTAACATTGTTCAAGTCTTTTCAAGGATATCTTATCCTTCTGTTTTGGGCCAGTTAAAGTACTCAAATATTTTATAGTTTGAATTGTATTGTATGTGTTGAACATTGTCCAGTTTCCCTGGAGGAATCATATATTAGAAAGCTTTTAGGGTGTTAATTCTTTCCCTAACTCAGGAATTCTTAATCTTGTTGTTATAGACCTTTTGACAGTCTGGTGAACTCTATGGACTCTTTTCCAGAATGTTTTAAAATGAATAAAATAAAATGTGTAGAATTATAGAGGTGACTCTATTAAATATTTAAAAAAAACAAAGTCACAGATTTTAGGTTAAGAATTCAAACCTTAAATATTATTGTTCTGTAAGAAACAACCAACAGGAGGATTTCAGAGAGGCCTGGAGAGACTTGCATGAACTGATGCTGAGTGAAATCAGCAGAACCAGGAGAACATTATACACGGCAACAAGACTATACGATGATCAATTTTGATGGACATGGTTCTCTTCAACAATGATGTGATTCAAACCAGTTCCTATTGTTCAGCGATGAAGATAGTCATACACAGGCCTGTGGGAACTGAGTGTGAACCACAACACAGCATTTTAATGCTTTCTATGAATATTTCCATGCATTTTGTTTTCCTTCTTAGGTTGTTTTTTTCTTCTTCTCTTTCTAGATCTGATGTTTCTTGTGCAGTAAGATAACTGTATAGATATGTATACAATACATGTATACATATCTA